>OZ016501.1:4451269-4476269 GCA_963966595.1 Physocephala rufipes | reverse complement strand
TGAACGATGATTATCAAGATAGTTTTTAGGTAGTGAAATAAATAATTAGAGCAATGGTAGAATCAATAAATTTTATAAAATATGTATGTGTGTGTAAACTCCTATATTTAGTAGTTATTAACATGCGTTTAATTTGGTACTGGTTAAAAATGACAACGCCATTCTTGGAGGAGTCGCATCGATCAAAAATTATCATAATGTTATGATAGAATTCTAGTATTCCACTTCGATCACACTCGCTTCAGTTCTGTTTATCATAACAGGATATCACTGGTTCCAACAATATTCCAACAATATCAAGCAAAGGTTTTTTATATTCCTTGGGTTTCCCAATAGGGTAAGGTAATGAAGAATATTATAACGAATTTTCATGATCCCTTCATGTAATTTGGTTTGGAGATAAATAGGTTTAGGCGTTATGCCATCCTTGATGTCCCTTCCTTTACTCTTATTTAGAGACGATGATAGCTGTTTGATAGAGAAATGTGTGCCTAAGTAGATTAAGATAAGATGTTGGATAGTTTTAATACTGAATTTTAAAGGATCAAAGAATAAAATAAGAACAAAAATTTAAAGGAAAAATTATGTCAATATTTTAATAAAGAAACTACTTTAATTTAATTATTTAATATTAACATAAATGTAATGTAGAAATTATGTTAAAAAATTATTTGAAAAAAAATTGAATCAATAGACAATTGATTATAATAGTAAGATTTGTTAAATAACAAAGAAATCTACATTAATTTTGAAAAATAATATAGATCTTAATGTGTTAATAAAAATATATTAATATCGAAATAATAGTGTATTGTATATATGGTACAAATGAACACTTGAAGAGAACAATAGCTGGATGGTTACAAATAAAATCAAGTCTTTAAAGTGCATTAAAAAATATTAAATTTAATAAAATGTTTTTAATTTAACAAAACGTTTAAAAGTGGCAAGCAGCTTTTCGGTAAGAAATCAATACGAATACACGAAGCTTACTTACTTACGGCTATTTACAGTTTTCTATTCCTCAAGTTCCTTTTCTACAGCGCACGAGTTCTAATTACGAGTTAAAATTTCACTCATATATCAATTAGTTATTAGCTAGTTAGCCAATTAATATATCAATTTGGTTGTTATAATTCCAATTTTTATTGTGCTAGGAAACTGCTTTCTACTGATTTTAATTTTTTTTTGGAGAGAAAATTTTATTGTCTCCAAAATAAACTGTACCCGTATTTAATCGGATTTTGTTATTAATAATCGCTTTAACTTTGCATTTTAACCACCAAAGATTACGCTACTTTTTTTAATTCAAAATCATTTACAATATCATCATAATTTCTTTCTAAATAATATTGAATATAAATTTAATACTAAAAAATCTATTTTAATAAACCAACTAAAATCTTCTATAAATGCAGTTTTGTTAATAAAATAATTTTAAATTGAATCGTAACTTCTGAAAAATTTTTATATCAAATAAATTATTTTAAAATACAAAAATATTTATGCAATTATTAAAATTCACAGTAATTTCAAATCAATTTGAAAAATATATTTTGTATATTATTCTAATTTCCGAACCGCTAAATAACTGAAATTTCCTTTAAATATAAATCTGAAATGCATTTAAAATTTTTTTTGTCATGTAAATTTGGATTAATTAACTTAAACTTCCTTTTAAAACACAAACTTCTGCAGATAGTACATTGACTAGTTTCGGGTGAATAGAGTTGTGCTCGAGATATTCTGATGTTACGGAAATATACTCCTTACAAAAATTATCTTCAAATGGGTCAATTTATTAAATATGTTCTAGTATGGCTGGAGTTTGAAGGTATTCAGAATTTTGGTATATGATAGTGCCATCAGATGTTTCTATAGATTTAATCATGGTCTTGCAATAGAAACAAACTTTCGAATTCATCAGATGTTGCAAAATACAATTGCTGCAGAAAAAAAGATAAAGGAGAAAAAGTTTTTAATAAATAATAGGAATAATAAAATAGGAATAATAATTGAGATGGCAGTAACAATACTTGATATTTGAATTGTGATAATTTTTGTATACCTGCATGATTGATGCTTGCAAGGTGTAAACACTACAGCTATCGATTTGGCGCAACAGATAGGACACAATGAATCTTCCGAGGGCAACGTAATGTCGGAGAGCAAAGATTGCTTCATGCGCAACATTTCAATCAGACGCCGCACATCATCAATTTCTTCAGCTGTTACGTGTGATGGATCTACAGAGAAACCGAGATGAAATAATGGCTAATAAATCTCTAAATAGTTTTATTATTTACAATCGCTTAAAGAGAATTTTATAATTGGTGGATCAGCTCGAATACGTTTATTCGATGTTGAAGGCATAGGCACGCGCACATCATTCGTTAAAGGATCAATATGCGCTCTGGTTTGAGGATCAAAATTTCCGCGTGGAATTTCAGTCTGTTGCAATATTGGTGTACGAATTTCACCCAAGGCAAATTCGAGATTCGCAAACTGAAAGCTTGGATCAGTTAACAGAGCACGCGAAATGCGTGTGACCTGAAGCGAACAAAAAGGATTAATATATAATATAATAAATATATCATACTACCTTAGCCGGATTCTTATCAGAATCCAATTCACTGCGCATCAGAGCCAGTAAAATTCCCAAAGCGGCCGTCATGATGGGAAAATGAGTGACGGAATTCAAGTCCGCTGAACACATATCGACAACAAATTGAAAACAACCCGGTGGTACGGTAACACGCGACAGAACCTGACTTATCAATTGGCAAACGCGATTTAAAATCAAATCACTGTTAGGTCGTGAGGAATCTTGAAAAATGTCCGGTGCCACAGTAATAATCATTTCTAGGCAACGCATTAAGGAGACCGTCAGCTCGAAACACATAGAGCAAATTTTTAACTGTTTTGGTTCAAATATTAAATTTTCTTGACGATGGGCAGCGTTTTGTATCTGGTAAGAAAAAATATAAAAACAAACACTTATTGTATTTGCATGAGAATCCACAGTAGAATAAAACAAACCTCCTGCAGAAGCAAAATAAATTCCGAGAAAGCCCAATTCAATTGACTTAAAACTGAATTCAAAAAGGTCGTAGCGAACGGTTCGTCTTCAACGAGCCGCGTTCCAATTAGTTTCTGAAAATATTTAGAAGGATTCGATGGTGCCACGTGATGCAATAAGCCGGTATGCATTTCATTTTTGGCGCGACTACGACAGAGACCAAATTGAACATTTTCATTGCCACCTTGCCAAACACAGGGTTGACGAGCATCTTTATAAGCAAAACCTTCACCTAACCAAAAACGTAGCAGCAACCAATTACTTTGACCCCAGGCGCGATTTTCATATGGTCTCAATAAAGCTTTAACCAAAGAATATTGACTAAAAATTCAAAATATATCAAAACTATTTTTTAATTCATAATAAGAAAGTTTATTATACCTCTTTCTTGTACTCTGCTCTAAGCCTTTAATGCCCGACTGGTGGCATGTTAAAGTCCCCAAAGCTTGCAATAAACTGTCTTTACACGATGCTAAAATAATGCGGGGATCTGCCGAGTGATTACCAAGGAACTCAGCAGCGTCATTGATCACACATTCAGAATCTGGAATAGAATGGTATTTTAAGAATATTCGAATTGATGGGATCAATATTCTTATCGAACTTCTGTACCTTGCACATCGTACTGCAGCAACAAATCGTGAAAACTGAAATCCATAACCGCGTCCAGAAGAATTGGCAATATATTTACATATATCTCAGGTACAAAAGAAAAGAGAGCACCGGTTTCGGAAGCAGTCTATAAATAGTTAAACTCTAATATTTCAACATTTCTCAAACAAAGCATTCCCACATTTAACGACTTCAACGTCTTGTGCAGCAACCATATCAGTAGCAAACGTCTGCGGCGACCCAACGCTTCTGCACGATACCATGCCTGCTTTCTGGCTAAGCTGATAGAACGTTTCTGTTTAGATTGTTTGAAAATAAATTCAGTAATTAAATGGAAAAATACGAAAATTATCAACAATACCGTAAAGACATTTTCACGTAAGCTGAATTTCACTTTTAAATCGGCAACTGTGTGAGCATTAATTTCACTCACATAACCATTCGTAAGATTCTCCACAGCCTCGAGTTTTTTGGTAACATCGTCGTGATAAAATTTCGTTTCATGTAAAGCTTCATTTAAGGTAGCGATTTCATCACGTACGGAAGCAATCTATAATAATGCACGGACCTTTTCAATGTGGTTTTCATGTGGTTAACTAATAAAATTAACCTTAACAATATATTTATGTCCAACACAATAGTAATAGAGGACACAAATATCCAGCAACTCATACAAAGATAACTCCGTTTTAGAATTACCGGGTGTAGGATCAAGCAGAACATTTTGTCGCGCTTGAAACAAATGTGTCAGAGTAGTATTTCTAAAACGAATTTTAAAAAAATAATGTTTCATGAACCGATATGATAACCTTTAACCAATTCATAAGTATCTACCCCGAAGGAGCGCCTACTACTGATATAGGATTCATGTTTGCCGAGGTCACAAAGAGTGAAGTATCTAGAAATAAAATCAAATAAGCATTTTAGATTATATTCCTTACTATTAGTGAATCAATTAGAATTAGGTACTTTTACTAGGTACAATTTAGTACTTAGTGCACTCATATAAGTAAATATTTACCTAAATCATTAGCCCGCACAACACTTCGATCATCATCTATCAACTCTTGAGTACGGTCAGCTCCTAAATGTTGAGCTATATCAGCTCGATGAACCTTGCGTAAGTGTGAGAGGACACCACCCAAACGATCATAATGTTGATATTCGAATGAACCGTCGAAGAAGCATTTTGGATCCATTTCGACCTCTTTACCTGGTAGTTCTTGGGCAAACAGAGTTTTAGTGACATCCACGAGTAAGCAGAAAAAAGATAGAGCTACTTTCGATTCGATGGGATAATGTATACTCGATTGCATCATAAAGAATGAATGAAAAGGCTTAAAAACAAATGATAGTAAAGTTAATTAAAGTCATTCTTATTCTTGCTCATTTATATTTATTTTAAAGGTATTATTTCATTATATAAATAAATAATTGTCATATATTACCCTTTGCTCCAAACTAATATCCATTACATAACGCCTAAGTTTCAAAAGAAATATTTTACGACTCGATGGTTTTTCGTTATCACCATCGTTATTATTTAGCAAATTCAATAAGAAATTCTTTTGTAATTCATACAAAACATCGGTTGATTTTGAAATTTTTTCACACATATGCAAATATTTCGATTGAGATCCTCCAATGCCTTAAATGATAAAATCAAAAGAATTTAAAATCAATTTTAACGTAAGTTTCATTTAAGGAAAGAAAGGAGAAAGAAGAAGAGATTGATTATTGATAACCATGCCTTTACAGCTCGGTTATTTGCAGCAGCTTTGACACCTTGCTAAGAGAATTGTGCAACAACAAATATATCGCAATGCTCAAAATACCTTCAGTCCATACAGTCCGATCGCTTAAATACTCTTGCATGAAATTAAATTCAGGTGGCCGTTGATACATTAGTAGTGCTAAACTGTATAAATTCATTTAGTTATCATCACAATCATTATTTTATTTCAGCCGAAACTCACCAATTCTTCTTAAAGAATTTATATTCTAAATAAAATTTTCTTGTGGGCGGATGATAACAAATTGCATTAAATGTAGTAATTGATTCGCTTTGACATTCAGTTTCCAAACCCTTTTGGGTACGCGTGTATGAAGTCAGTAAGCCGTTAGCTACTTTTAGCAAAACATATCTGATCTCTTCCGTTTCCAGATAATTCCATAAAAGTGATAAAAATATTCCCAACGGACTATCTACGTTGCTTGCTCCCGCATCTTTTTCTTCACTGACAATTAATTAAGAATTGATTATACATTTATGTAATATTGATTTATCTTACTCACGTCGCAGAAACCAATCTTTTAATGGCTGGTAAGAGTTGATTTTCTATCACGTATGAATCAAATAGAAACGGCGCAAGTTTTTCGACCAGAAGTGTGGAAAATATTATATAAATGATACGCTTCGTGGACTGTTTAGGATCTTTCTTTCTTTTATCCTTATTGCACTTGTTGCGAGATAGCACTGCAGCCAAATTCACCAAATAATCTAATAAGATTTTTGCCTTTTGCAATTTGATAGTTGGTTTAGCTTGCAATGGTTGATAACCTTCTACAGGATACTTAAAAGGGCAGCCACCAAAATTCGCGTTTAAACCCTGACCATAACCCAGAGAAACAGCCGGAAAGAATGCTATCCCTGGACCTCTATCCAATTTATTATAAGCGATACCCATGGATTGGCCATTGCGATAAAATTCCACTATTTCCTGATCGATATCGATGCAAAGACCAATAACATCACCGGACTGCCATTTGTCACCGTATCTGTAATAAAAGAATTCATTTAATTTGAAAATTATTTTATATAATTGACTTCGGGAATACTTGGTAGTGGATATATGCCATATCTGCTGTTTACTACCGTCATAACCGTAGCTATGCTTGGAATCACCGACACCGCTGTTTTCATTGAATGTGCATTTGTTTGAGCACCAACCTAATTGCATAACGCCTTTACTATGAAGTTGTACCTAAAATGTTGTTGTTGAATATATTCAGATTAACCTCCTTCCTCGATATCTATCCACATCTCATTAATACCTCATACATCCATCGCCCTCCAAAAACACACACATTCGCTTTAATCGTATTGAAGCTTCCCTGTGAACGAACCGACAGCCTTTCTGGAGATATACGCACTGTCGAAGTAAAATCAACATCAAATATTGTCAATTCTGGACCCAGACGCATATTTGCCAGCTGCTCCTGTGTTCGTCCCACCTCCAGCAAACTAGCAGTATCAACTGCATTTAATTTGTTCTGCAGCCAATTTTTTACAATAACAATTTGCCTGCAATATGATCTTTAGTCATGTTAATCAACTAAATCAACATAAATCATCATTCATTTCTTTCCACTACTGAAACGACCAAACGCCTAAGCAGAACACCCTCCCACCCGCAGGTATCAGCCAAAAGTGCGTTACTTACTGTGCCAATCCGGATTCTTCTTCTTTAGACGCATTGCTAGGCTGTGGCGTTTTCGAACATGACGGATCCTCCTGCTTCTGTTTACCACTATCGACCTTTTCAAAAATATCCTCGCCGAAAACCTTCACAAATATTTTTGCAATTGACATAATTTTTAATGCATTGATATTATATTATTATTATTATAAATATAACTCGAATTTTAGTTTTTACGGACAAATAAATTTTCAAATTTTAATTCAAAAGACCGCTTTTATTTACAACGACTTTTTGCAAATTAAAATAATTTTCATTCTGGTTTGACATTCCTAAAAAAATTGAAAATTTTTATTGCTTAACCCTTTCACTCCCAACAGTTTACGGCAAACGAAAATATATCGTTCCTGTCCTAAATGAGTTAAATAAATGAATTTTCAAAAACGTAAAAGTGTAGGATTTTTAGTAAATACGTCTCAAAAAGATAATGCTAAACAATAACGTAAAGATTATATAGCTGACCTATAGAAGCGACTATTAAAAATGAGATTATAAGAAAGTCAAATTTTTTTCAGCTAAATTACGAAAAACATTTGGTTTATATTACCCCAGAATTTTTCGTATCTTTTTGAAATTCTCTCCGTAAATGATTCTATTGTTTTTGTAACCCTTCCTAGACAGTTGACTTTAGACAGTTCACCGTTGACCGTTGACATTAGAAGATAACTAAATAATTCGGAGTTATCAAATACCACAAAGGGCACATCGGAAGAAATAAAAATTGTTGCCAAAATTTTATTAGTCTATAAGATATTAGAATAACATATGAGTTATCACAAATTGAATTACTTAAAATTGTTGATGATAAATCAAACAAATTAGGAGCTGATGTTTAAATACTAAATTGTGTAAAATTGACGATAGTTTGCGGCATCATAAATTCGAGTAAACGCATTTAGTTTTCTTCAAATTATTGCTACGTTACGTTTGTTCGCATTTTAAACTTAAAGCATTGCGGCACCCAGCATCAGTGCCTTTCTAATAAGGTGACAATTTGTGACAGTTATCTATATCATTTGAATTTTTTTAATAAAGTTTATATAAAATATATGCATAAAAATTGTAGAGATACACTTCAGCTTTTCTGTCAGTCTGAGTTTAGAACTGATCGCGATGTCGTCTACCGAAGGCAAGGTATGTTTTATCGCTAAGCACAGATTTTAACATTTTCCAAACTCTGCATTAAAATTCAAGGTTATCACTTGCAAAGCAGCTGTTGCCTGGGAGGCTTCAAAACCACTAGTTATTGAAGAGATTCAAGTAGATCCTCCAAAAGCTCATGAAATTCGTATTAAAATAATTGCCACCGGTGTTTGTCATACTGATGCTTATACTCTGAGTGGTAGCGATCCCGAGGGAGTTTTCCCAGTAATATTGGGTCATGAGGGTGCTGGTATTGTTGAGAGCTTTGGCGAAGGTGTAACAGGATTTCAGCCTGGAGATCATGTCATTCCCCTTTATATTCCCCAATGCAAGGAGTGCAAATTTTGCAAAAGCAAGAAAACCAATCTATGTCAGAAGATTCGAACAACTCAAGGGAAGGGTGTTATGCCTGATGGTACTACGCGTTTCTCTTGCAAAGGACAAAAACTTTTTCATTTTATGGGTACATCAACGTTCGCCGAATATACAGTAGTTGCTGATATTTCATTATGCAAAGTAAGCCATTTGTTCGAGAGAAGGTGCGGCGAATTAAAAAAAGCCAATTTGAATATTTTGTTCTCGTCGTAGATTGACCCTAAGGCCCCTCTTGAGAAAGTGTGCTTGTTAGGATGTGGCATTCCAACCGGTTATGGAGCTGCTTTGAATACAGCTAAAGTAAGTAAATGCGATCTAAATATTATCCATACTATCTATACACACATATATTTTTCAAACTAACCAAATAAGGTGGAACCTGGTAGCGTTTGTGGGATTTGGGGACTCGGCGCCGTCGGCCTGGCAGTTGCAATGGGTTGTAAACGCGCTGGTGCCTCTAAAATCTATGGCATAGATCTCAATCCAACCAAATATGAAACAGGAAAAATATTCGGAGTTACCGATTTTGTTAATCCCAAGGATGTAGCTGACAAAGGGCCCATACAAAACTATTTGATAGATCTCACAGATGGTGGATTTGATTACTCATTTGAATGCATTGGGAATGTTGATTGTATGCGAGCTGCTCTGGAATCAACGCACAAGGGCTGGGGTGTATCGGTCATCATCGGAGTAGCAGCTGCTGGTCAGGAAGTAAGAACGCGTCCTTTTCAATTAGTGGCAGGACGTACCTGGAAAGGTACTGCGTTTGGAGGATGGAAAAGTGTTACAGATGTTCCCAATATGGTAAATGAATACATGCGTGGTGATTTAATGATTGATGAATTTATAACGCACACAATGACTTTGAACGACATACAGAAAGCATTCGATTTAATGCATGAAGGGAAAAGTATTCGCACTGTAATCAAGTTTGATTAAAATGCTTTTATGCTCACAATTTTTTGAATTGCACTGAACAATACATTTCAAGTGCATCCACTAAATCGAGAACTTGTATAATTGACAAAACTGGAGGCTTTGGGACGTAATGATTGTGAGAATATGGAGCATTAAAGAACGACTCTGGAAAAATATTAAAATGTTTATTTTGAATTACAGTCGATCATGAAAAATAATGAACTGCAATGTTATTCATTGACTTCAATAAGCATTCATCATAAAAAGTATACGTTCAATTAAATATTAAATACTGCAACAAATATAAGAAAAAGTAAAAACTGTTTTATCTCTATATGAAATGACAATCTATGTAGCTATAATAGGTCTGTTTTCAAGGCATACGTTTGTTTAACATTACACATAAAAATTATTTTTATTTGAATGAAGCTTAATTAAGCGTATTATAAACTAGTTTTTATAAAACTTAATAATGCCTAATTAATATTTAGAAGATTTTCTTTTGCGTTCTCTTAATTCTTGTGCTTCGGACGCTTGGAATTCTTTATCTAATGTCTGGTCCTTGCTGAAACTACCACTACTCATTTCGGCGATTTCCGAAATTGTATCTTCAAATCCAGATGATGATTCCAATTGAAGTTTGTCACTATCTTTACTTGCTTTGATTTGGAGAGTGTCGGTTATGCGTGCATATTTCTGTTGAATATTCTTTAACCAAGTCGTATCCGACCAATGATACCAGCTCAAAATGAAGATCGTCAAAATGAAAAATAGATTTGTGCTGATGGCTAGAAATAAATAATTGTTAGATAAAGTACTAATTGTATTATAGATTTTCTTTAAAAAAATGAAGTATTAAATTTCGAAAAAGAATAACAACGCACCCAAAATTGCTGACAGAACAGGCCAATTAAACATAATATAACGCAAACCGTGAAAGTCCGCGATTATATGAAGAGTTACCGTGTAGAATTGAATTTTTTGTGATTGTATTTCCACATAAACATCCGTAATTGGATGTTGCTCCTCCTCCAAATAACGCGAAAATATCTCAACTGGTACCAACTGAAATTCTTCCTTCAAGCCTAAAACGAACAGAGGACTTAAAGCCCATGTCGAGATCGTTCGTATGAGTGGCGAACGATAACGCATCATGGCGGAACGGCAAGAATGGCCGCGCAACATCGACTCATGATCACGCATCTCGGCACAAACCATGAACATTCCAAGTTCAAGGTTTTGTGGCGACTCAGGCATTTCAATATTCACGATCACTTTATACGCCTGACCGACCATGAGCAACTGTTGTTTTTTTGTCAGCGATACATGCGCATGAGGAAATGTGCAAGGAACACTAGTTTCCAAACAAGTTCTACAAATAAGAGATTCTAAAATATCTTAATTTTTGAAATAATTAACGGCTGCTACAGTTTTTTTTGCAAAATTCTATTTCAGAACTCACTTGAACTGCATGTGAACCGGTCGTGTGTGCGAAATGGATGGCATATATGAATAATAAAAAGCAGCATATATAAACACAGCCGACCAAATTATGAGCACTATAGCAAATGCTACTAAGCCTAAACGTAGTATAAAATCTTTCACTGTACCAACTTTTTTCTCGGCTTTCGCTTTCACATGATCGATGCATTTTGTTGTAACGCTGAAGAGAGGACGAAAGAAGAGCTTTCGCCAGATGCCGAGTGGATCGAAGCAAAATATAAAAAAACGCAGAAACAAATTCATTTCAAAAACTATTTTCTCAAATATTATGTTTCACACGGCAAATCTACAACCAACGTCCTCATCAATTACCGCTTACTTGTTTTTCACTAAAGTAACTACAAAATCTGTTGAACGGTGTTTTATTAATTTTTGGTAGATTTTTCTGATCAATTTATTATAGGTTTGTTATAGCATACAAACCTATCAATAAAATATTGAACTATACGATCACTTATCAGCGATTAAATATATTTTAAAAAGTACTGATATAAATTTTTAGCAATTATTACGCCCAAGTTGTACATTTCAAGTCCATTCGATTTTGTTGGTTCATTTTTGCCTTATCGCCATAGCATTTGATAACATTCAAGTCCATCAGCGACTGATATCGAATCAGTTTTGACTTCCAGACTGATTGATAGCAGAAAATGCTTGCAAAAACCAGGTGATAATATCATAGTCAATCAAATATATAGTTCTGTTATCAATAAAATTTATTAAATACGTAAGCATTTGTTCAACATACAATATATTATTTATACAAAGTCCACTTCCAAATAAGCGCGGGTAATAAGGTGTTCTTTATTTAGATTAAAAAAAATTACTTGGACTCCCAATCAGCTGTTTCATTTATCACTACTTTTGTGTTCTATGGAATCCGTTGTAACCACAGTTTTGTAACGTACCCAACAGACATATATCGGATAGCATATTTAAAATCAACGGGTATATTTAACAGGTAGTAATTACTTCATACGTCCTGTGAAAATATATTATAGAAAAGTCGTTATCAGTTTTACATATTTCCAATATCCCATTTTTCCATTATCCACAATACAATTATTTCTCCCTGAAAATTGGGTAAATCATATACCAATCCGTGCCAGAAAAAGTTGAGTTTCTTTACAAATTTGTCAAATGTTCCCTTCAGTTATGAAGGATAATATTCCAGAACAAGAAAATTTAGAGGTAAATTTCCTTCCCTTTATTTGTGTTAAAAGTAATGTGCATGGTCTAAACAGTAATCAAATTTAGTTTGATTTATGCTGATGAGTGTTTGGAAGATAAATCTATGCATAAAACTAGATTTTTCCTATCGAGTTTACTATTGTAAATCCATGCGAAATCTTAGAGTTTGTAGTGTTCAAAACTGATTCAAAGTACGATTTATGTGGCCTACGCTTTCGGTCCTCCTACACCAATGGTGAGAATCCTACAAGAAATTATTTAGTTAATAATCACTTTGTAGAAAATTCATGTTATGGTTCTAAAGATGTACGGTTCGGAAACTCAATTTTTGAGGGCTATAGCTCCTCAATCATAAGGTGTTTCATAATGGAAACTTTTATTAAATTAGCTTTTATAATAAAATCCATCGAGTCCTATAAAAGCCAATCGTGTAAACTGAGCCACTTACAATAAAAATCCGTTTCTTACCATCGTAATTATTAGTTTTTAAAGGCGACTATAAAAATGAGTTTCCCATAAATTTGCAGCAGTTATTAATCTCTGTTAACTAGTATGTTTCGCGTTGCCAACCAGCAAATTGTGTTTAACTCGTTTTGACATTTGAAATGAAAAATTTGACAGCTCTTGAGGTGGTCTACAATTTTCAAGAAATCATTGATAATAATTTTCTGTGTTTGAATCTGGAGATAAGAAATTGTTAACACATCACATAGAGATCAACTGTGACCGTCTCAGAAATTCCAAACATAAACGTTTTTAAAATAAAACAATTATTTCGGAAAAGTGTTAAAGAATAATAATTGGGTTGGTGGGTGTTCTATATTATGAAATTAACCTTCAAGCGAACAATTTTTACTGCACCGAGATCCATCTCTAAAGCATCGATAAGAAACAAGGCAGAAGAGACTGTTCTTGAGACTGTTGGTATATTAAGTTTCTGTAATCAAATAGAAGAGTGAAGGGTACAGACTATTAATCGCAAGTAATGAGTAATTATCGTCACGCGGGTGGTTACTGCGGTATTGAAGTTAGGGACATGCATCCAAGGATCTCACATAATTTCACATACGTCAGTTCGTGTGTCAAATACATGATATTTATGTTAAATTTCATATTCTGGTTATTCGGCGGCTTGCTCCTAGGAATAGGGCTCTATGCCTTTATGGACAAGTGGGAGGCTACTGGTTGGGTGCGTCTTGAAACATTCTATGATGTAATTCTGAATATATCGTTGGTAATGATGATTGCGGGCATTGTAATATTTGTTGTTAGCTTTGCTGGTTGCTTAGGCGCGTTGCGTGAAAACACTTGTCTACTTAAATTCTACTCAATGTGCTTGTTATTGTTCTTTCTACTTGAAATGGCCATAGCCATTATGGGATTCGTTTTTCCACAAAATATGAATTCATTTTTGGAGGAGAAATTTACGGATAAAATAATTCATTCGTACCGCGATGATCCGGACCTCCAGAATTTCATTGATTTTGCGCAGCAAGAATTCAAATGTTGCGGCCTAAGTAATGCGGGTTATCAAGATTGGAGTAAGTACATTATCGATTACATACAATTCTCTGGCAGAGATTTAAGCGCCGAAAATATAACTTTAATTTCAGGCAAAAATGAATATTTCAATTGTTCGTCCCCTAGTGTCGAAAAGTGTGGCGTTCCGTACAGTTGCTGCATTAACGCCACTGATATTAGTTCAGGTTTAGTGAATATCATGTGCGGTTACGGTGTGCAAGAGCACTCAGTAGCGTCAGCTAGCAAGCGCATATGGACAAGCGGGTGCATCGAAATTGTAAGAGTTTGGGCTGAACGCAATCTATATGCCATTGCAGGAATAGCGTTGGGCATTGCACTCATTCAATTGTTTGTTATCTATTTGGCTAAAACATTAGAAGGCCAAATAGATTTACAGAAATCCCGTTGGACTGCGTGAGGCAAACAATTGGAATTAGTTTGTGGAGGTGGCTCCCTCGTGCCAATATTGACGCCACCCATAGCAACGTTATAACACCTAACGGGCCACCACTAAAATTTGTGAAAAAATAGATATTGACTGAAATGAATGGTATTAATTTTTCGTGCACTCGAATTTGAAGAATTTCGATATTCTTATACTATTTCGATTATTGATTTTAATATTTCTTATACTGATTTACGCGGGCGACTCACGATAATTTAGAAATTTTTCAAAAAAAAAAAAAAAGAATCAGTGCCCCTCGATGATATATAAAAACGTTGAATAATGTTTCCCTACATTCAATACGAGATCTCGAATTGTCTTTATTAATTGTTCTGATTCCCAGAGTCAACTGACTGGAGTTTTTGAAAATATACTTTCTGGTTTTCAGCACGATTTTTAAAAATTACATTTTCTTTTATGTTCTTAAATAAGTGACATAATATAATGATCAAACTGCATGACACCTCCCTAACCATTTGATAAATAATATAAATTATATTAATACCTGAGTGCAAGTGTATTTAAATTCCACAAAAAAGCAAGTGATTTCCACTTTTTAAGATATGACGTATGTAATATGTAGCACATACTTTATATGAAATTATAAAAAATAGGGCAGTGCAATTCTCAAACAAGAAACATCACAGAAAATAACATACAATTTATCTTTAATACCATAAATTACCAAATAAGAGGCAGAGAGGATTTTAGAATTCAGATCGATTTGTAATGTTTGCATTTCCTTGACAATATTGCTGAAATCATTTTAATAACGGCCATATTTTTTAATAATTGATCTGACAAATGGGATTATATCTGAAAAAGAAGGTGTTTAAAAACAATCGACTTTGCTTATAACTTGGCCTACAATAAATTGTAAAAGGATTGATAAGAGAAAATAACACAAAAATAATGTAAAGAATAATCATACAAATATAAAAACAAATAGACACAAATACAATTTTCAATACTAAATAATTACTAATTGCAAGATAAAATTGTGGATCACAAATTTGTCTTCAAAATTTTAAATCGAATTTAGATTTTTAGTTTTTATTAATTAACGCAAATTATTTGATTCTACCGTTCAATGAAAAGAATCTGCCTGGTATTATCAAAAGTTCTTGTGCGCAAAAGTTTTTCCCAGTGAAGTTAAAGGTCCGATCTGTTTTATTGTTATGGTTTTAAACAGTTCTAGAAAGTTATATAATCATTTCAAATTTATCTTCCTGTCTGATAGAATCGCCAATTATTAATTGTTGGCCATTCATTATGGAAGTTGAATGCCCGCAATAACGACACAAACTATGCCATTGTCCTTACAAATTATATTTAAAGATTTTGTTTTGCTTATAAAACTAAAATATTTTTTACCAAAATCTAAAGCATGCCCCAAGAAAAATCGTTCCAAATAAAAGTAAAAATATTATAACGATTTTTATCAGAACCCTACGCGGTATCCAATAATTGCTGCCAACACAAAAATTTAATAATGCAATATATTTCAAATACAAATACAATATTATACCGTTTTATATCAAAATGCATTTATTAATTAATATTCTATTTAAGCATTAGAATGTTTGTAACATAACCAAAAAAAAGAAAATGTCGAGACAAAAGTGAAAACTTTATACGTAAAAGTATTTTAGCGCAAAAGCAATAGCATTTAAAAGGATAACGTATATCATATAAATAATCTATAATACTATAATCTTCTAATTCTCTTCTCTTAAGCATAAAGTTGTTTAAACAAGAATGTTTTTATAAATGGTTACATTAAACACTTGAAAAAACTTAAAGGTTTCAATTTAAATCTCCATGCGAATCTATTTATAGGTCTTAGAAACAATTATCCCCAAATTTGATAAAAATGTAATCACACCAGTATCAATTCTAATCACACTTACTGTGGGAATTAATTTTATCAATAGATTTGATGCCAAAAGCATTGAAGTCATTATATATATACTTATATAATTTCTTTATTTATTATCTTATGGTACAATAGTCTTATTATTTACTCAATAAAATACAGAATATATACAATATTTGAGGAAAATGTTTAATATATTTAATTAAGAAGTTATGAAGCTATAGTTGGGCATATTTTACTACTTCTCTGCAATATTTTAGGAATAATATATTTTTAGAAATCAGGGGACTAAACATCTTATATTATAATAATATTACATTAATCATTGCTTGATTAAAACAACTGGTTTGGTTGAAAGCTTGTATAGATCAGAGAGAAAAATGAAAACCAACAAGTTTATTTCGAGATACCCAAATCTAAATATTCCCGTGACACTGAAATGGCGTTGTCTTAAGCGATGTTGAGCATACCTGTCTGAATTTATTGAATGTTCTTGATTGTATTTTAAGTATACCAAATTTGTAAAATATACAAATTTAAATTACAGTTTCTATAGCACAGGTATTCATTACTTTTCCATTAATGTACAGATTTCATTTAAATTATCTAAATTTAAGTCATCTTCCTGTAAGCGTTTACTATAAATTCGTAGAAGTTCCTTACGTTTATCATTTAAACGTTTAGCTTCATCTTTTTTTATTAATGCATGTACTGGATGGAGATCACTTAAGATTTCTGTTATACGTCGTCGTAGCATCACATCCAAGTAATGCAAGATTGTACTGGTATTTGGTTGTTTCGTGATTGCTGGCGAGAGTACTGGAGGAGTGCTTTCGAAAATATTAGCTATAAATTCAGAAAATTTATATTTCAGCCCTTCAGTGAGCAAATGGCCTGAGTCGTCGATCGTGTTTATTTCAATTTCAAATGTGTTTGACTCCCAGAGGTTTTTATTTTTATTTGGCAATTCAAAACGTTTAGCCATTTCTTTAATAATATTTTCAGGCACTCGCGTTGATTTAGGGCGTTGAGAATTTCTTTGCAGCGATGATTCTAAATTAATTGGAAAATACATCTGTGCAAAAAATACTTGATTTCTCCGACATAATTGATAAATTTTATAGCGCATACTTGAATAATAATTATTATCATCAAAGAGAATAACATAATCTCTCGAATTCTGTGAGTTCCGAGAGATTTTGTGATTAAAATCTTGTAATTGGTCAATGCCTTTTTCTTGTATTGAACTAAGAACAGTTTCTATCAGAGACAAGGCTTTCAAACGTTCTAATTTAAAACAAGATATGGACGACGTCTCCACCTCGGAAGTTTGATAAAGTTTGTATGGAAATAGATCATCGTAAGATACATGAACTATATTAAAAGACAATAGTTGATCATCAAGAAGCTGCTGGCACAGGGTAGTTTTCCCAGCAGCTGGTAAACCTATTAAAGCTGTTATACAAACTCGCGGCTTTTCCATGAGAAACTTATATTACAATTTTTACATTTTTCTGTTTTATAACGAAAGGTTTTTGTTGGTTATCTTAATTACGAAATTGCAGCATTCATTGGTGTCTTTGTTATATTTGTGTTTTCTGTAAGCTCTTTCTGTGTAGTAGCTTCGGCTTCCAATTTTTTTTGATTCTGTTCCATTTCTTGCATTCGTTTTTGATTTATTTCGGTTTGCACATCAACATAAACGCTCATCATGGTTTGATTAAATTTAGCAAATTTCATTACACATTTGTCAACGCATGAACTCTAAAATTTTAATAAGCCTCAATTTATTTTATTTGAATATTTAATTTAATGTTTCTCACCTCATTCTCAACCAGATTTCGTTGATAAAAATTATCAACACATCTTGTAAAACAAATTTCTGTTACTTTATTATACAAAAGAAGGAAGTCCTTTAGCTGTAATACAAATTATTAAGTTATTAAATCTATGTATAATTAACAAATATTTCTAGGAATACCCCACATTTCTCAGATTAGGATCCATTTGAAGTTGGCTGTCAGAAATTTATGATTCAAAGAAATATGTAATGACCTGATTTTAGATCAGATTAATATTGCCAGATGATGTTCTACTAAATAAAGAGATCGATATTAAAACATGCTGGATATAATAGATAGGGCTCAGGAACATTTTACAGAATTAACTGGAATTGTTTTTCATAAAAACATCTCTATTTTCTACACTAATCACGAAATTTGGTAACACTCACTAGTACTACGGAATTAGTGTCGTTACAAAGCCAATAAATTTGTCTATAGAATATCGGAGAATGCTACAAATCGATTGTTGATATACTACAAGCAATGATATGTTAGGGGTATATGCTATACTCAGGCGGATGTTCCCATTCCAATTTAGGTAGTATATTTTTAAGAATTCATTTTAACTATCTACGTACATACATTTTGAAATATAAAGTAAGAAACTTTTGGTACGAAAAGGTCACAGACGCAATTATTTTAGTTTTTCATGGGAATAAAAAAAGTTTTCATACGAAACAACGTTCTGACAGAAACTTCTCATACAAGGTTAGACACTCAAATTGCGTGAAACAATTCAATTAGTTTTATCAGTAATCCCAATTGTAAATGTCACAAATATGACACTGAGCTTTTAAACCTCTCGGTAGATTACAAGGAGTTCTAATACTATGGGGTTTATTTCTTGACATTTAAACAATACGGCATCACTAAGATAGAAAATAACAGCTGACAACGGAATGGTGGAGCATATTTTGTTTATCTGACATTTTTATAATTGGCCACCCACTTTTTAAGCACTTGCAAGTGGTAGTTAGCATTTGTGTTCGTTTTTTCTTTGAAGTCGGTGGGTGTTAAACGTCAGCCACTTTAAGAGGTGGTAGGTGCATTTGAAGAAACTTAGAAAAATATCGTCATTATTTATAATCTGACATAAATTCGGGAATTAAGTCACGAGAAGAGGAAATTATTAAATCAATTGGAACAGGTGAGGATGATTCGTTTAATTTGGGCGATGTTTCAACGCAATCGATTGGTGTCCTTGAAACCAGTGATTGGATTCTCTAAAAATAATCCGGCACGAAGAGAACTTCCGAATTTCGAATATTTCAATTAAGAATATAATATAAATTTTAGTATAAAACGATTCTCCAATTGAAAATCTATTGGTGGTCTATTGCTTTCACCTGACATTCGTGAGAATTGTCGATAGGAAAAACGAACAGGCAACACTATTGGGTAAAAAAATTGAGTGATATTAAACGCAATTTCTTTAGGCACGAATTGAATTTTTGTTGAAAATGTGTTCATTACTAAAAAATCTAAGGGGTCGTTCATCGATTGTGAGAACAATTTTCTCAACAAATTTACAAAATCTTAACAAAACAATCAGTTATGATTGCAATCAAGGTTATTCATTGTTTTCGACTGCCTTGAAAAAACGCAATTTTGCCGGTGAGTAAAATGGCCATGGCCAAGGCTGTGTTTGTGACTTGCTAGTCGTGGACGAATTGATATGATGTTCGTAGCGGACGACTTGAAGTTCATTAATTTTGTTTGTTCAGTCCACCGTGACATATTTTTAAGTATTTTTAGAATAATTATTCGAAATTAATAATAAAAAATTGTATAGAGATAATTTTTTTAGTTATATCAAACACCATGATGATTATGTTCAAATGTATGGTGAAGTCATCCTGGTGGTTTTCTGGTTCCAGTTGAATAATCGCAAATGCTACAAATTGAGCTAATTTGAAATCAAATCATAGGGGATACCTGTTGTGTGTATGTGTGTGTGCGAGTGTGTGCATCGTTTGGTCGGGGGGTGGTAATCCAGACCTAGCAATTGCTAGTGCTAGAGCTTTTAAATCAAAACTACTAGAGCATTTTAATTATTATTGATAGGAAAATAATGAGACGATCCCACATTCCTTTGTATGTTTTTGAAAACTTGTGCATTATATTTTAAACATTGCGAAATTGATTGTCTCTTCTCGGTTGGATACATTTTATTTGTATTTTAATTGTCCGTTTATTTATATTTCTAGGTCTCTCAGTGATTGGAAACTCATTCAGTATTAATTTTGTGTATATATATATTTATGGTTAATTTATTTACGTTATAAAGCGGGGAGTTAAAGAATTCAT
Source organism: Physocephala rufipes (assembly GCA_963966595.1). Lineage (NCBI taxonomy): Eukaryota > Metazoa > Arthropoda > Insecta > Diptera > Conopidae > Physocephala > Physocephala rufipes. The sequence continues at coordinate 4,455,973 of OZ016501.1, read as the reverse complement.
TTTTTTATGTATATAAAAATATCCTCTCTCCTCTCAGCACTTCTTTAAAATAATTTTGTTTTTTAATTATATGAATTATGTTCTATCATTCTATCATTTCCGCATTATAAGAAATTTCTTAACGATCACGTTTATTTTCATTTACAAAAAATTCTTGGCATTTATTCAGAAAATAGAAATGATCAGTTTTATTATATGTACAGGTTGTTTTCCATAAGTATAAAAAGAATTTTATGGAGAGAGCGGAGGAAGCATTTCTTTAGACATTTTTTCTTAATTTCGTCAAGATTTTTCTTATTAAAATTGCAATTTCGGAGGGTAAGACAAGACCGTGATGTGGTGTGCTATTTTGAGATCAATGGTATTACACGCATTAAGATATTTAAAAATTCATTAAACAAATTTGTTAATTTGTTTCCATCTAAAATTCATAAGGAAAATATTTAACAGGAAATTATAATTAATTATATATAATATTTAACTTTTGTTATAAGAAAATCTGTTTAGCGATCTCTGCTTGAATATATATATATATACACATATACGTGCTTGTATATTTGGCCTAGAGCAACATGAATGCGCAAGATTTATTTTTAGTAACTTTACATTTTAAGACGTTTTTACTTAAAATGGCTAGAAATAGATGTTATTCCTCCAGCATTTGTGCATTTTTATTTCTTGTTCTCGAATTACTTTTGATAGTTTTTGATTATACTTTAAACATACTTCAATTTTAAATACGTCGTTTTAAATAAGTATCGTGAATAAAAAGTATAGGAAATGTCTGGGAGGAGTAGCTTTTTAAAGGAATTCTTAATATTCTCTAAAATATGGAATATATATAAATATAGTCAAATATATCTTTGAACTCTAAAAACATATAAATTTTAATAACATAATGCCCGCATTAAATCTCATATCAAATTAGATATTGTCCGCTTAAAGTAAGGCCCATATCACACCTAACTATCACGAAAATTCCATAGAAGAACTTACTGCGGGCATTATTAATTTTATGAGTTTTGTCAAAACCTTCTCGAATTGAAAGTAAGAATTTTGTGTTATCTCTGAGGAAATAAAGCCAAAAAATAAGGAAAATTTGAACATAAATTTATATTTAAAGCTTTTTTGTTTCAATTTTCTCGGCAAAACAAGTTCGGCAACCAGTGAAATCTTATAGCGTTTTTTAGAAATAATGACCATTTAAAACAATGAAAGTGAAAGCGTGTGTGACCGCTATTTGCCGCAGCCTTCTATTTTTTCACATTTCTTCTAGCTCGAAACTGTTTCGCTTAATAAGACTAATATAAAATAATAAGATCTTTCTTTCTTTCAAAGAAGTTTTAATTGTAGAATATTTGTAATTATTTACAGATATTAAGAAAACTTCATCGAATTCCGAAAATCAACAGAAAACAATGGAAAATAAATCTGAATGCAATCGAATCAATAAAGAAGAATTGAAAAAACGTTTAACACCATTACAATATCAAGTAACGCAAGAAGCGGCTACTGAACGCCCTTTCTCTGGTAGGTCAAATGAAGGAAAAATTCTCTGATTATTTTTGTTGCTAGTTCGACAGAAAAAAATAATAATTCATGCTCGTATTTAATCAAATATTTACAGGTTGTTACAATAAACATTACGAGAAAGGCATTTATCAGTGTATTGTCTGTCATCAAGATTTATTTAGCTCTGACACTAAATATGATTCTGGCTGCGGTTGGCCTGCATTCAACGATGTACTAGATAAGGGCAAAGTAACTCTACACCGTGATGCAAGTATCCCAGGTATATCTTTTTTGTAATATACTTAATAATAAATTGTAGTACTATTACATATTTTTTAAATATTATATAAGTGTGTTTTCGAGTTGTAGAATTTCTGATATATAGGCGTGCGCTGGAAATAGCGACCGCAATTATTTTGCATTCTTAAATTATTGCTTCAAATGCATGCATATTTTGTTGAAAAGTGAATGAAAGAGTAGAGAATGTTTATTAAAAGGAGCGAGGAATGTGTTGTAATTAGATTAAAAAGATTTATAAAGAAATATGTTTCTTTTACTATTTTTAAAAATTCGGAACGATGGTAAAAAGAGCAAATATTTATTTAACTGTGCTTAATGAGAGAGATTCGTGATAGATTTTTTCTTACAAAAAGCAAGTTAAAAACATATCGTCATCATTAATGAAGCGAATAAACCGTTTGGCGTTCTCATTCCATTTATTTGTCTCACTGATTTGGGAAATTAGTAATAAATTTTATGCATTCATTCTATAATTATTATGTTTTTAGACAAAGCTTTACACGTTACAAAACATAGTTATGTCGTTTAAGTGGTTTGCCATAGAGTAGTTTGCAAGAATTGCGTTCTTTTTGTGTGGTATTATTTGCAAACAATTTTATTGTCATGAAGTGCTTATAGTGCCATGAAGGCGATTGTGAGGTGTGTGCTTGTGGTTAATTTTTGTGATTGCATATTATTGAAATACTTCATTATTGCATTGGCTTTAATCCGTTGCAATATTGAATATTTTGAAAAGAAAACTATTAAACTAATAGTGTTATTTTGGGAGAAATTATTCTGATTAAACGAATTAAAAGAATTTTTATTCATACTAAAACTAACGTTAAAATGTTAATGAAAGTTGGTGAATGAATGTGAATGCATTGCGGAATGAATGGATTATTTAATGGAAGTATGGAATAATGAGAACTTGTCTTCAGTGTTAGGAATTGTTGTAATTGTTAGACATGTCGCGGATATATTTGCTTTAATTTATTTTAATTATTTGTTTGTGTTCTTTTGTCCCAAAATTATTTGTTTGTGTTCTTTTGTTACCCAGGATTGTTATTTTCGATCTATCATTCAATAAATTCTTGTAAAGCTTTAGCATTACATGAGATGAAATTGTTTTTAATTGTTTTTACATTGTTTAAAATTACATAATTCAGTGGTCGTATGTATGTTTGTTAATGTATGTATATTTCTATATACATGTATACATGTAGAGTTACTACACACGAGAGTTTAAAAGCGAAATAACCAAAATTTTTCCTTTTTCTCATGCGTATTTTATTCCTTTCTTCTTTAATAATAATCACATTTATTCTATTAAAAAATATAAATATTTGGTAAAAATCCTCTAAAACTTCGCTAAAAATATTTTTGTATTCTATACGTATATTACTAATATATCGCTTTATATATGTATTGCATAACGCATATTAATCATATCAATTATAAACGAAATCCGTTATGAATTTGATCATAATTAAAACAAAATATAGCAGTCATTTCAAAAACGTTAGGAATGGTACGCACTGAGGTGCGTTGCTCGAAATGTTCAGCGCATATGGGTCATGTTTTTGATGATGGCCCACCACCAAAATATCTACGCTATTGCATCAATTCAGCATCGATTGATTTTATTAAAAGGACTCCACCGAAACCAAATAGCGGCCAAACAAAAAAATAATTATAGTAAAAATGATAATAATAATAAAATTAATAGATAATAATGATAAAAATTTTAGTAACGTATATTTATGTACCTATTACGTCTATTGATGTAGGAGAAGGAGTTGATAGTTTTATCTAAAATTGAATGAAGGTCCCTCCTAAATATGATTATTATTATTATTATTATTATTATAGTAAGCGTTTATATTTATAAGAGCCGATTATTTATAAAAACAAAAATAAACAGTTTATTTTTAAATTTATTTAGAGAATTGATTTATTTTAATATAATTTGTGTTCTTAATTATTTGGTGTTTTATTATTGTTCTTGTGAATTTAATTGAAATTAATTTTTTTGGTATCAATTTGGAATTTCAGTTTTTTATCATTCATTTTTATTCGCTAATATTCGTTAATCAGCTTCCATCATCAGTAATCAGCTTAGGTGGAGCGAATCATTTTTCTAATCAAATTAGTTCATAGAACTCAGATAAGAATATGCAGAATTAAAAAAATTGAATTTGTAGAATACAAATTTATACGAATTTTTTCTAAAATAATTTTAAAATTATTGTCGGCGAAGCGATTTGAATAATTGATTTTAAAAGTATAATATTCACATAATTCTATATCAGATTGAATTTAATTATATCATTATTTGTTAGCTTTAAATTATTCACAAACAAACAAGCATACGTACATTTCTGTATATGTCCATATGTCATGAATATATATCTGATTTCATTTCATTTTCATTTCATACCATAAAAGTGTAACATGATTATTTTAATTAATAATTATTTGGGTCGGGTCAACCTCTCACAAATTGCTTTTGATATTGTTAAAATGGTCATTAGTTATTTAATTCTAAATTTAGTTACAACGCCTCAATTCGTTTCAGTTCGGTATTTCCTAAATTTTGGAAAATTGAAATTAAGTTTACAATCATAAAAAATTAATGACGTTATGCTAACTGTTACAATGAAGAAAGCAAGGAATTTATAGGAATTTATAGTTGTATTTTTTAATTAGCTTGCTTAATCAATTAATTATTGTAATATTTTTCTAAAATTTTAGTTTAATCGTTCTTGGCTTTTTGTTTTCATTTTAATGCAGAAATTTTATTATTATCTCTCGTTCTGCCTAAAATAATACTTTAATCCTGTCGTTTCAAAAAGAAAAGATTTTATAAATATTATATAATTATAATTATTCTAATAATAAATATTTTTATAT
>OZ016501.1:4186269-4446269 GCA_963966595.1 Physocephala rufipes | reverse complement strand
TGATGAATTAAATTTGAACTATAAATTTTTAGTTTTTTATTGAACCACAATATCTTATCTTACCAAATGATTATAAAATTAATAATTTTAATGTCCAATGAACTCAAATTTTCTGTTGTTTCTCACCGATAACGCTTGTGCGAATGGCGCAAACGTTGGTAAAAATTTCTCGAGAAAAGTGTAATGGGTTCCAAGGAAAGTCTACCATTTAGTGAGTTTATGTCAAGAATACATATAAAATAATGGGAGTGGCTTATCTCTTTATCTATGGTCAGTAATTTAAACAAAGATAAAATGATAGAATACTCTCAATTCACCTCGGTAAAAAATGGTTTGGTGTCTATTTTTGTGCCTTGTTTACAAAAAATACACTATAAAAGTTTGTGCTTTGTTGGGATCGCAATGATTGTTAGAGGGCTTAATCAAGTAGTATGTCTCTCAGTTCAATACCAAACATTTTATTTTTAAAAGCTTGAAAGATTATTAAACATATCACATTTTTACAAAATTACATTTTTATGTATTATTTAACAAACAAGAAGCTCCCTGGTTGAAAGTTTTGTTAGGAATATCGACGTCGTCGATGTCTTCCATGAGAAGATTCTCTCTTTCCAATGCAAATAAGTCATCATTATCGTCAAAGCGAATATTATCTAAGATTTTGTCGTCAGTAAAATACCGTCGGCGACCTATGAGGTCCTGATTATGGTGAATGAACATGGGTACCATAAACCTCTTGATATCCGTTGAGTATTTCGGTAGGCTTTGATGTTGGTAGATTTTGAAATGGGTTTCCGTCATCCCTCGTCAAGTTTGGATTGTTAACAAACCGGTTTTGGCGATGGCATTTTCATGCGCTAGGTGTGTCATCCACATTATCACCATTATTCCCAATGATATCCTAAAATCATTACTTAGTAAAGTAATATGCCTTTACTTAATATAACGTTGCAATTAATAAATTAATGTGAAATGAGTTTCCGTGAACATTAATGTGAACGCTTTTTTTAAAATATTTAAAATATTTAGAAATTTTCAGTTATGTCTTGTTTAAAAAAAACAAAGATGCTGATAATTCTATAGATGTAATTCATAAAAGCCTTCACCTCACTTTTCTTCCTTCACACTATCAACCAACATTAAAGCTAAATAATAATCAATTATTAATAAATTGATTTTTTTAAAGAGTACGTTGGATGATCGGTGCACTTCATGATGAGAGAATGGTTAAAGATTTCTTGTATTTTATGCGTTTTTGGTTTCCTGCGGGAAATACGCCCATCAGAACCGTATATAACGGAATATCTTCTGGGGGAGTGGCGAAATATAACACAAGATCAGGTGAGTCAAAACGTTATACGAAAAGACGAAAGATGGGTAATAAAGTGGTATATTATACCGACTACACTTGTGATAAAAACATCTTTGGATAATTTTATTAATAACTGTATTCGAAGTTACATTCAGTGCCCCCTACCACTCCCTCTACCAATCACAATATTCCAGCCTATCTAAAGCCTTTAACCTCTGTATCAGCAATAGCTCGAATAAAATGTCTGAAGCGATTTAAAAAGCTGGAATTATAGAGCTCCATTAATATAATGTGTTCAAAAACTGTTGATTATCGGTCGAAAAGAAAAAGTTGAACATTATCAAAACGCATAACATAAAACGACTTATTCAAAGAGGATCCGATATGTACACTTAATTACTATAAATAAACCAATATATTATTTTATTAATTATGTTAAAATTCACAAATTGAATTGCACTTAAAAATTAAAAAAAATTATTAATTAATTTAGGTTAATCGTGAGGTATATCCAGTTGGAACATATTCATACTTAGCGCAATTAGTTGTTGTATTTCTCGTAACCGACTTTTTAAGGTAAGCTTTCAATAAAATCTGTTTAAATAAGATTATTTTATTGATTAGATAATCGTCTGATACTTTCAGATATAAACCACTTATCGTAAGCATCGGTATATCGGGTATTATAGTATGGAGCATGCTTATATGGACCACCTCTCTCGAGGCTCTTCAAATTTTGGAATTCTTTTATGGGACTTACATGGCTGCAGAAGTGGCCTACTTTACATATATTTATGCAAAGGTTGACAAGAAATATTACCCACGTGTTACGTCTCACACGCGAGCAGCAATGTTTGTTGGAAAATTAGTCGCTGCAACTTCAGCACAAATATTGATTAATTTCAATTTCATGAACTACAAGGAACTCAATTATATAACATTAAGCAGTATGTTTAAAAAAAGACACTTTATATTAATACGATTCTTATAATGATTTCCCAACAACAATATCATTTCTATTTTCAAAAATTTAGCCCAATTGCTAGCGACTTGTTGGGCACTTGGTTTGCCTCCGGTGAGTGGAAGTTTATATTTTCATCGTCGAGAATATCATAATGATGAAAATATTGCTTCAGAAATTCCTCATGATGAAAGAAAAGGAAGCTCTATTGAATTGTATGATGTTCAACCGGATTTGGCCAAAGAAAATGAAATAACTAGCGGAAATATTGGCGGTGATCAGCGTGTATTAAAGAATTCGCAACCGTTGCAGCTTCTCTGGAATCATTTTAGGAATGCTTATACAAATTCAAACGTGTTGCAATGGAGCATTTGGTATGCGGTAGGCTTATGTGGTTATTTGCAAGTAGGCTCGTATGTGCAGGTTGTATGGAAGGATATAGAGCCCGAGCCATCTGTGAGTAACTTTATGAAGAAATTGTATACACTTATTTGTATTTGATGAAAGGTGTTTTTATATCCTTCTTTAGATAGCTTGGAATGGCGCAGTTGATGCTGTCTTGACCGGTCTGGCGGCTTTGTGTTCTTTAGCAGCGGGTTATCTGCAAGGAGAACGATTTCAGCCACGCTATAGTCTCCTATTTCTTTCAACTCTTTCGTTTTTGGAAGGAGGCAGTATTTTTATGTGTTGTTGGACAACGAATATTTATATATCTTATATCGGTTACATAATTTTTGGTTCTTTATATGCTTTCACAATAACCATAGCCAGGTAAATCAATGTTAGAACATAACTTACAATGATGTATCTATTATTGCGATATATTTTAAAATTATCTCTTCTATTGTATTTAATCATTAACTGTTTTCTTTGTTATATCCTTTTGCAGTGCTGAAGTGGCTCGTCATTTGGAAGAGGATAGTTTTGGTCTTGTATTCGGTATAAATACATTAATAGCATTATCCTTACAAACGATTTTGACTTTACTTGTTGTCACCGAATTGGGGTTTGCTTTGAGTGCTAAGGGTCAATATACCGTGTATGGATTTTACTTTATTGTTGTTGGCTTTATTTATTTTATATCGGTAATAGTAGAATATTTAAAATCGGGTCTAAATTTTAAACAAAACTAGATATTACTTTAAAAATTATTAAGTTGTTCATAGTGTTTATCCTATGAGGCTTGGATAATGCAAACAAAAAAATTGTCATAATTAACTGCTAAATAATCAATCTTTTTAGAGGCCAGATTTTTTAAATAACGGAATAAAAATTCATAAATAGATAATAGGGTGTAAAAAAAGACACTATTAATTAAAATTTAGTAGACATTACAATTAATATTAAGGAAATTATCATTTTCTGTTTTCTTTATATAAATAATCAGTTGATGTTAATTATCAATAAGTTAATATTTCCTACTTTTCAATTTAGACGTAAAAGGTTTCGGCACAAGATTGTAAAACTATTTTTTTATAAAATTAATAAAAAATAATATTTATGAAAATCTCCTAAGATACTAATCGAGGGCTCCAATAAAGCTGGATGATCTGTTACAAAAACTCAAATCTTATTAAAATTTTCAAAAGGTTGGTAAAAAATTTCAAAGGCGAAGGATATCCGTTTCACAAAACTCCCCAATAAAAACATTAATTAACCTTTATCATTATGAAGACTTTGAAGTATTCAAGCAAATACTGTCAGAAATTAAGAAACAAAAAGGAAGTGCATGTTCTAAAAATACACTAGCCGTTATTTTGCCATGGCAAACATGTATTGATCTAACAAAGAGAATTGTAATTGCTCAAACGTTACAAGACGTAACGTCATAAACTTATGAGGCTTTTGAAATTTAGGATGTTTTTGCAAGTGTAAAATTCAGTTTGTATCGAAATTTGATTTAGAGTGGAAAACGGTTTACAAAAGCTTTTCTTTTAAGGAAATAGAAACGAACAAAGTTTTTAGTATTTCCATAAAATGGATGATCGTACAATTGATTTAATATTTGCTGGTTCTCTTGAATCACTCCCTCCAGTTAGTTCGAAAATTGTTCGGATTTTCACTAGTTCCACATTTACGGGTTAGTCTCGACATGTTTTACAAGCGTTTCCTAGATCTCGATATTCAATGAATTATTTTCTTCCGAAGACACAACTATGGAACGTAATACTCTAATGGCAAAATGTTATCCACGCATTAAAGATTATTGCCGCGAAAAACATGGTCTGGAATTTCAGGTAAAGAAATTTTTTGTATAAACACGTAAAGGAAATATTCTTAGGTACCTTTTACTCCCTTCCTCCTCTGACACAGGTTGTCGATATGCGTTGGGGTGTACGTGATGAGGCCACCGATGATCACATGACTACAGAACTTTGCATGCGTGAAATTAAAAATTGTCAACGTCTTTCGATGGGCCCGAATTTTATAGTATTTCTGGGACAAAAATATGGTTACCGACCTATACCAACATATATTATATCGTCCGAATTGCAATTAATTTGTGAGGAATTGACATCGATGAATGCCGATCGAGCACTATTGGATCTTTGGTATAAAAAGGATAGTAATGCTGTACCACCGGTGTCGGTACTGCAGCCAATCTCATCAATACTTATTAATTTTAATAATAAGGTATGATGCTTTAGCAAACTTAAATCCTAAATCATAAATTAATTTAAAATCTTGACTTAAAATCAGAAAGAATGGGGGGCGATAATCCCGATCGAAAAAATGCGTATAACTTCTGTACGTCAAACTATAACTCCTAAACCGCTTTGAATATTTCCCCCGTTTTGGATGCTTGGTGATTTTCTTTTTACTTTACAGCGTGTGCCCAAGTTACAGACTGAGGATCAGGCCATCTGGTGGGATACTTTGAATAAAATGCAAAAACTTTTACGTAAAGCCGCCGCCTCTTTGGGGGCTAGTGGGAAAATGGATAAAGAAGCGGTACACAATTATTTCATGTCCGGTAAGTGTTACGAAAGTACGCAAATATTAAGTACACTATCCTCTCCTCCGCCCAAAAAATAATACCAGTTTCTTTGAATGCAGTAACGGAACGTGAGGTGATTAACGGTGTATTGAATGTTAAGAATACTAGAAACCATTGCTTGGCTTATGTCCGTTATATTAATAACATAAATCTACAAAATCTGAAAAAGGCTTCACTATTTGTGGACATCATAAATCGGAGTTTGGACACGGAGTCAGCAAAACTGTTAAGTGATTTGCGTGATGTACGTCTGCCCGATAAGATTGAGGCGAGTAATATGCAAAAGTGAGTGTAAGTGAATGGGATTCACGCCATTCACTTATCAGAATGATTGAAGGGGATCCATTTAATTAGAGGGCCTTCTATATTCGGCTTCTTCTTCTTACTTTCTGTTATTTCTCAGGTACACAGTGGAGTGGATTGGTCGTGAGGGTCTCGATATTGAAACGCATGAAGAATATTTGAATAATTTTATAGCTCATTTCTATAAGAATATTTTAAAGCTAGTGGATAGAGCTATGCGTAAAGAGGACTCCAGTGCCCAAGGACAAATCATCACCGAGATTTTGCAACATTTGCATGCCTGCAATAATTCCGTGAAAGTTTTTTATGGTCGTGAGCCTGATCTTGAACGTATTAAACGTTACATGCTTGGTGATTCAGATAAGCCACTTGTCCTCTACGGTGAAGGCGGTTGCGGAAAAACGTCGCTCCTGGCAAAAAGTGCCTCTCTCTTTGCTTCGGTGTGGTTTGCTGATAAACGACCTTTAAATATTATAAGGTTTCTGGGTACTACACCAGATTCAAGTGCTCTAACACCGACTTTAATATCAATATGTCAACAGGTTCGTGTATTAGCTAAATTCGTGTATCCAAAAGCGAACATCAAGACATTTATATTTCTTATCTTGCAGATATCGTATAATCTAATGTTACCTTTTGAGAATATTCCCGACGATCTCGTACCCTTGACGGCTCACTTTAAACATTTGCTAACTTACGCCAATTCGGAACAGCCTCTGACTCTTTATCTTGATTCCGTAGATCAACTGACGGGTACACAAGACTCGAATAAAGTCTCCTGGATACCCACACGATTACCGCCGTATTGCAAGATTATTATATCTTGCGCGAATGAAGAATCGAATCCTGTCGTTTCTCAAGAATATCACGTTCTTCGCAAAATGATCGACCTCGATGAACATTTTATAGAGGTCACAGCTCTTGGCGAGGATTTGGCTATGAAAGTGATTCGCATGTGGATGAAAACAGCTTGTCGCGATCTCAACAACTTCCAATGGCGTCTGGTGGCTAATGCGATCAGTAAATGTTCGTTGCCGATTTTTGTTAAATTAGTTTTTGCCGAAATTTGTCGTTGGCGTAGTTACACGCGTCCACAGGAGACTCAACTCGCCAATACCGTCATGGATTCGATAATGATGTTATTTGAACGAATTGAGAAACAACACGGTCGCATCCTAGTATTTCATGCTCTCGCCTATATCACAGCTGCTAAATCAGGTCTATCGGAAAGTGAATTGGAGGATTTGATATCATTGGATGATAAGGTTCTTGACGATGTCTATCAGTATCATTTGCCACCGGTGCGTCGTATTCCACCGTTACTGTGGACCCGAATTCGTAATGATTTACCGAATTATTTGAGCGAACGCGAAGCTGACGGAGTGAATGTTATGAATTGGTATCACAGACAATTCCGCGACACAGCAAGAGAGCGTTATTTTAAGAATATGAATATGGCCATTTATTTTCATTCAATGATTGCTGATTATTATCTTGGAATTTGGGGCGGAGGCGTACCGAAACCATTTAGGTTTACAGAAATACAAAGACACAGGTATTACTAATGAGATCGAATGGAATGGAGTCATCGAATCAATAAATGCGCTCATTCACGGCTCTTCTAGTCATTTCCAGTTGCTTTTTAACTGACTGACAATACTATGGTCGACTACCATGGGGCTATATTGCTGAGGATTACTGTGTCAAACCATTGAAAGGCAACTGGAAAAGACGCGACGAGAGGAAGACCAAAATAAGCTCTTAAATAATTTCTTTGATTAGGTTTGGTTTAACCGATAAAGAAGGCTCGGCTGATCGCAAAGTTCCGATTCAACCGTTATTTTTTACCAGTAAAGATGATGGTTCTCGACGTTATAATTTGAGAAAGGTATTTATAATAAACAAGCATAAGTATATCTTCAGAAATATACTGAATATTTTCTTCTCACTTTTAAAGTTCGGTGAATTACCTTTCCATTTCGTTCGTGCCCGCCGTTTCAAGGATCTGTTCGAGCATGTGCTATTTAATTACGATTGGCTGCACGCTAAACTTTCAAGTTGCCCCCTGCAGGCGGTATTGGCTGACTTTGAAGACACCTCGGCAAATACTGACGATCAAGAGGCCAAACGTGAACTTATGCTGGTGGCGGATGCCCTTCGTTTGGGTGGTGCCATTTTAACGGTATATCCGAATATGCTGGCGCCACAGCTGATTGGACGTTTGTTGCCGGAAATCGGTGGGAATCCGAATATTAAAATGTTATTGCGCGCCTGTGATCTTTGCGGCCCTAGAGATTGCTGCTTAATACCGGTTAATCATTGCCTTCATACACCCGGCGGTCCGTTGAAGGTAGTACCATCTTTCACTACAGACACAATTTCTCTCTCTATCGTGTTCTATCTTTATTTATTCCAGTATTCCCTCGAGGGTCACCCGTTTGCTGTTTTCGCTTTTTGCTTGACGAATGATTTGCGCTATATGGTTTCCATTTCAACGCATTTCATAACCTTCGATTTGTCTACGAGTGATTTAACGCGTGATGTGAACCCTGGGGTGGAGGGAATAATGCAGGAACTTGTCCTTAGTCCGGATAATAAATGGGCAGCAGCCTATTCTAGCAATAATCAAACGGTATTGCTGAATATGCTTTCCAGCGAATTCCTAATAATCCAGAGCCCTTTTAAGGAAGATAACGGTAAAATAAGTGGGATTTTTCTGCTAAACCAAAGGTATATCTTGTTTAACCTCAAAAATGAAAAACGATCCAATGATCGTTATTAAAAATCCTCGATTTTAGTTTATTTCTTATGAGTAAACTAAAATGGGCTCATTTCGATATGCGGGGTAATTTACTGAAGGTATTCAACGTAAACCTAGACGGACCGACGGATACTTGGGAAATTCTTGGTAGGTTCGATTAAGAATTAGACTGGATATATCTAGGAAATATAAAGATATTTCTTCTTCTCTTCACCTTTTTGTAAGCCATGGAATTTTTCACTCCATTGGATTATAATATAATCTTGTGGTCTGGCTCTCTAGATGAAAGTCGTTTACGTCTCGACACATTCCGTTTCGGTGCGAAGGCTTGCCAAGCGCTCTCTTTTTACAGTGTACTAACGATGAATACAGAGCGAAATGTTCTTTACGGTTGTACTAGCGAAGATAATTTTCAAGTAAAAAAAGGCTATACCAAATCCGAACGAGAAAACCATTAATTAACCTCTCTTCTTCTATCAAGGTGAGCGTGTTGGATTTGAATTTTGAAAATGATTCTCAAATTGTCAATTGGAATTTTCGAGAGTATTTACCACGTTATCCGAATGACACCAAGGAAATGCTTTTGCAATTACGGTTGGATCGTAATGATCGTATGTTGTTGGGCACCACCAATAAAGGCTTCGTTATTTGGGATTTCGGTTACGACGGGCAGCGTATTAGCGATGAAGCCTTATATTTTTCGCTACCACATGGAGTACGCAACATAACAACCAGAATGATGCAATCGAATTCGATAATGATCAGTTCTAAATTGGATTACGCAGTGGCAGGTGTACGAAAGAATTTGTATGTGTGGTCTGTGGATACGCAACAACTGGCTAAAGTGCTTGATGCTCATTTCGGGCGTATAATACAATTGGAAGCTTTAACCATTGGCAATTGGAATAGTGTCGTAACATCTTCAATTGATCGTTCGGTTAAAGTATGGAATATAAATAATATATTTGAAAAAGTCCACGTCATCGATCGGCACGAGCTACAAATTGATAATATCAGGTTTAGCAATGCGGTTGCTCCAAGACGAGATGCCTTTTCGCCTCAGCTAGTATTTTCCTGTTGCCTTTAAACTGTTTGATATAGTCATACTCGTTAAAGTGTAGTTCATAGGAAGAGATGAAACAGGAAGAGATGAGATGATAATTGTCCCGTTCATTAAGTCACCTATGACGAGGTGACACCAAAAGGTGTCTCGTATTGGAATAAGAGCATAATAAATGTTCATATCGACATTTTAACACGGGTGATAATCATCTCTGTGCGATTTTCTTTGCAGTTTGTGTGAGGGTGATCTTGCGGTAACCGTAACACGATCCTGTGTTGGTGTGTGGGAAACACGATCAGGACGTTTGCTGGCTAAGTTGGCCGATAGTCCTTTAGGTGCTATTGTTACTCACGCTGAAATTACACCAGACGGCCGCTATATAATCTCGTCTGAGACGGGGAAATTTCTAATTTGGAATCGGGTATCGGAACAGGTGATCTTCCGTGAGGATCAGCCCGGTATACAACAGTTCGAATTCATGGATAACGGCCATAAAGTGCTGACTATTTCTTGTCCAAACATTAATCGAAGGGAAGCAGCATCTGGTGAGAGTAATGAACATAATCGTATGAGCGCGATAGCTTTAGTACGAATGGTACCTGGTAAGTCGAAGAAAAATAGCTATATAGGATTGTAATTCGTAACTAATTTATCGTCTTCTTTTTATTTCCGTTCATCCGTATTCCTGCAGAGGGATCCACTCTATTTCGTTTCGAATATACAATTCGTTTAATAACCGGTTTACCTTTCCGTCAGTCGGTTATTTCTGCCGATGGAGCTCACATAATTGTGTGTACTATCGATAAAAATAACAAGGATTGTCTAGCGGTATACAACGCATCCACTGGAGCGTTCGTTTCGAGAATTCTATTGAAAGGATGCGCAGTCAAGGTGACCGATTTTTTTTAAAGTATTTACCGCGTTCGAAAATGCATAGATGTTTCATTCTGTAGGAGATTAGTTTCATTGTACCAATGCCACACAAAGCCAATCAGGTAGCCATCATAGCCAATGAGAAAGGCAGTATAGTCGATGTCAAGACTAAGAAACACATCCGTTCCATTTCGCGGTGGGGTGGCAGGGTAACCAAGGATGGTAAATATGGTCTCTATGCACCGACCAGGTTAGTATTACTAATACTTAGCGAATACCACAACCGCATATAAAATGACCATTTCTTACAGAGGCGGTCTAGAAATGCTTGAATTACGTAAAGGCACTACGGTCAAAACATTTATACCCAAAGTAGCCGAAGGAGTCTTCTCGGTTATCTGTCTTTTTACCGAAAATGATGAATATGTTTGTTATTATCACAGCGGTCGAAAAACTATACGCGTTTTCCGCACATCAGATGCTGAAGTTATAGCCAATTATCGTTTGCAGACTGAACTAACGGCTATCAAGAGTAGTAAGGATGGACGATGTCTTGTATTGGGCACGGTTGACGGTTGCCTTTCGGTATTGGCTATAGTCGATCCGAAAAATGAAGAGATGAGCGAATACATAAATGCTTTACCATCGCGTGATGAAGATTGGAAAAATAAATTGGCTAAAAGAAAGGCCCGTGTCGGTTTTAAGGCAGCAATACGTACAATCGCAACGGTGTCATCGCGTTTCGATGGTGAAAAATTGAAATCGCAACAACAACAAACAGGACGAGAACATAACGATGATGAAGATGGCGAGATGAAGATTGAAGACGCGTAAGGAAGGAATTTCGAAAGAATCTCAAAAGTATAAACAGTAATTATTAATATTGCTGTTTTTTATATTTTTTTCTTGTTTGTTGTGATTTAGCTTAATACTTATAAACATTGTTGGAGCATTGTTATTAATATTGTTATTAAATTGGAATAAACTCAGCAATATTTAAAAGCAAAAATGCGTTTTAATATTGTTGTAAATCTGAATGTTAGTCCAAATTCAGAATTTTGGACCATAAAACGTTCATCAAAAATATTAATAAATTTGGAATTGCCTTTGAGATTTTTACAGTGTACAGAAGTCTATTGGAAGAATTCTTAAACTAAATTAAAAAGTCCAGAAATGTGTTTTAATTCGCTGAATTTCATAGTGTTATTCTGAGGTCAATTGAATGTTTCTGAAACTAAATGCTGAAATATAGTGAAATATATTTGTGCTTTAAATTTCTTAAACCTGAATCCTTTCTCCGATGTCGATATAGATAGATTCTTCTAAGGCCCATAACGCTCTTCTGAATTCCAAATGTAAAAATATAAAACTTTTAAGTACATTTTAACTATATTGGATTTAATTCTGAGTTCTTTTTGTAAGTCTCAAGTCCAACTTGAGAAAAAAAATTCTGAAATTATTTTGAGAAAAATCTGAAATATATTTCAACATTTTTAAAGTTCATTTCGTAATTCTGGCGAAAAATTATAAAAATTTGAAGATTTCTTCATTCATTGTAGAACACTTAAAAATTTTGTCTCACACAAAACGAAACGACTGGAAGGACTGTGGCTGGAATGGCTGTGACCAGACGTTCCAAATTTTTGTAGTATGCAAAACCTTCATCAGCTTCCTAGGATAAAAGCAAACAAGGAAAAGGCTTCATTTCGTTTTGCGTATTGAAGGTCAATACTTTCAATAATAAAACAATTTCCGAAATTTTCACTGATATCTAAATAGTTTTTATTAGTGAATTGTAATAATGCATACATATTTCATGACAAAATGCGTGTATATATGTGTGTGAGTGTGAGTGTGTGTGGTTGTATGATAACAATTAACTTTAAGAGAAACTAAACTACAAATTTAAAATCAACGAATTAACATTTTTGTAGGATTCTTTTTATGAAATCTTCTAGAAAGTAGTGGAGGAGTGTTGTAGTTTTCCCCATTTCAGAATCAATTACAGAATCTATGATAATTTAATATAAACTTAGTACAAAACAATATTTTCGTATAATTCTAGTATTACCATGAACTCATGATTAATGTAGGAGTTGGTATTTTTTTAATTTTCATTATATCAATTTTAGTTTTCGCATATTCAGAGCGATTTGTTTTAATTATTCGAAAAAACTAAACATTTTCAATTCGAAAAAACTATGTATTTTTATTCGAAAAAACACGAAACATTTTTGTGTACGTTATGTATGATACGACTTCTTTAAGCTTAAATTCAAGGAAATAGTTTCCAGATTATACTTTGTTTGGCCTGATTTTCCTTTCAACAAGTATTTCTCGATTTTTGTTTCGCATAAAAGGATTAATACTAGCTCACTAAAAATTATATATTCTGTAGTTTTTCTTTTGCTTTTTAATTAATTTAAATAGTAGTTTTGAGTATAGGTGCATACGAGCAATGATAAATAGGCGCCATTTTTAGTCTAAATTTAGCAGGTTTGAAATAAAATTGAAATGATTATATAAATTAGTAATTTATTAATAGTAAATAGTTGTTAGTTTTTTTTAAATATAATTTAATATCAATCTCAATTTTTCAATGCAAGGAAACTCATTCTGGATCAATATTAAAATGAATCAATACTGCTTAGCTGTGATTTTGTTGCTTGATCTGAGCCAGTTTGGCCTGTATGTGCAAAAGTCGATTTGGCGATAATTCAGGTTTCTACAAAAAAATGTGATACATAAAATAATAAACATAAACGATAGCTCATTAACGCTCACCGACTTAACGGTGGAGCAAGATGTATGAAATGGACTACTTACTTCTTTACATATTAGAGATGCTTTTTGTGAATTCATTGAATTGAGGCTTAGATTCTCATCGACCACTTTGTTGTCTAAGACGTGTGTAGTGGACATCAGTAAACCGCTACCATTGCGATGCGGTGCTAGATTTGCCCTAGCTTTTAAATGATTTAATCTATCCATCCAAAATTCGGGATCTATTTTATCACCTGACAAACCACAACCGGCACTACCACTAGAAGCTGCATACAATTTCGAGTTAGAAAGCAACAATAACAGTCGTAATAACATGTGATATTATTGCGAGAATTACAGGGCCAATACTTGTAATCCACAAGGTGTTTCCTTTTTTGCAAATTGGAAAAACACTTAAGAAATAACTTACCAAATC
This sequence comes from Physocephala rufipes, assembly GCA_963966595.1. Taxonomy (NCBI): domain Eukaryota; kingdom Metazoa; phylum Arthropoda; class Insecta; order Diptera; family Conopidae; genus Physocephala; species Physocephala rufipes. The sequence continues at coordinate 4,432,799 of OZ016501.1, read as the reverse complement.
GGTTATCACTACTTTGACCACGCTGCGAACTAGCGGTGGTTGTATTCTCGACATTATCACCACGGCACCGTTCTATTTCAGCTAGACCATCTTCTATATATTTCTGAAAACTAGGACTAGCTCCTTTAAGGAATGACGATATGTCAATATCAGGATTTTGCACCTAAAAGTAATTTCATATTAGACAGCGAAAATTAAAACCGCATTACTTGCTAGCGTATGATAATAATGAATTCCTAACGAACTGAACGCATATAATGATAATTAATCAAAATCATTTCACCTTGAATTCATACAGTTTCTGCAAACCTTGCTGTTTAGTTTCCTTATCGGAAATAAGTTTAAATATTTGGGACATAGTCTCGTGAGCATGATTTGATATCCTTCTAGTGTGTAAATCTTTGGACGATGTCGAACGTTGTGGTGAGGCGGTGCTTGTTGGTAAATTACCTTCTCTTTGTAAATTCTAAAATATAAATATATTTACATAGTCATTTGATTTTCATCAATCATTCATATAATCCTGTTCCGTTGCTTACCTTAAGGATTTTTATTAAATATGCATGCAATTCAGAATGTGTTGGTATTTGATTGAGATGTTGCAATATAGCGTTGCCTTTAATCTTAGCCATATTATGAATGATTGTTTTCACTGTACGGAACGGAGTATCATTTGGTCTACCCAACCACCAAGTACTAGGCAAGGCCAACATAAATTCATGCACTTCATTGATAACGGCATCATAATTCAATTCATTCGAACGCTCGGGTAGAATCTTAACATTACGCCAAATACATTTCATAAGAAGATCGGTAAATTTCGGTAAACCCGCAACTGGACAAGTTTCACGAAGTAAACGAATCAACGCACTAAAACAATCAAAACAAAGGAAAGGAATTGTTATGAAATTTGAGGAGCTCCGAAAGGTAAATCATATTATAAAAATTTACCAATTTAAATTTGTAAAATTCGCTTTATCCAACACTTTCAGGCATATTCCATTAATTACTTTACTGTATTGTCCGTCATCACCGCTGCTCAGTTTCTGATCGGCCATTAGACCCAGAAGAGCAGACATGAGATTCTTAATGCAGGCAATACTTAGAGTTTTGCCTAAAGTCTTCGAATGGAAAAATGAGTAAAGTATAGATAGCAAGGGTTGATAGACGGCCAATGATTCAGCAATAGGTACTTGTGAAAGATTCTGAAAGAAATTTAATATTTAAAAAATTGAGAATAAAAGAAGAGAGATATTGAGCTTATATCGATTTCGTATATATCTTTTAATTTACCTTTAATTGCGCGAGCACGTTTTGTATAAAAATTTCTTCATAGTCACGCAGAACCGCTTGTTTTTCCGATGAATCAATTATTTCTGAGAGTTCATTTATGGCAGCACGAGCCTTGAGTGTATCGGTACTAGAAATTGCTTTAATTATTCTGATTAAATGTGGGTCATGCTTGGGCAATACATCTGCAATACTACAATTCGAAAATAAATTGATATAAATTGATGAAAATGTGAATCATTTATAGTTAAGTCAGGCTTACTTAGGTGAATTGCAACTACTTCCAGATGTTCCTCCACCCGCTGCTTGCATATAAAACGTTGTATTGAATTGTTGTTGTTGCTGTTGTTGAGGACTCAAATAAGGTGAGGAGCTGCCTGCATTACCCAACATCGCGCCTGGTGACGATGCCGAATGTGTTTGCATATAATGAGAGCGTGCCAGCAATTGCTCGAATTTATCTTGAGGATATTGTTTACCATCACGAGTAGGAATAATTTTAATTGGCTGGTAAAGTAATGAAATATCAACATGTGGCAACTCCACGTGTTTCATTTGATCGACTCGTACCCAATCCTTTTCAATTTCCGCAATATCGTCAGGATTGAGGCCAAAGGGCCCGGTTAATCTTGGTGGTTGATACAACTGTTGTTGTTGTTGCTGTTGTTGTTGTTGTTGCTGTTGTTGATGGATGTTTGTTATGGAGGCAGGTTGATCAAAGGTTCTATTTTTTTTGTAAATAAAAATTAATTTTAAAAAAATTGGAAGAAAAAGAAATTAAACTAAATTGAAATATTCGATAAACTATAAAAATATATTGTGGAAATACATTCTGGATGTTCGATATATACTAAAATAATCGAGGATATTATGATATAACCAAAATCTTTCGTTTCTAATATTTAATAGGAGACTCGTCTATAAATATAAAACTTCGTATTGAATTTAACTTGAAAATATTGAAAGAAAATTTAACTCCGCAACATCATAAAAATATCCTTGAAATGGAAATACCTGCTAAATTATTCAATATTTACCGAACACCCTGTATTGGTATATATTTAAATTGCATGTAAAGATCTTGACAAAACGTAGTAAAAATCAAACATTTGTGATACATTAAGTATGTATTAAAGTTCTTTTATAAGAAAAAAATGCTATGAACTCTTAATGAATTCTTAATGAATTAAGCCCCGAATTAAAATAGAAATTAATTCTCAGAAAATCCTATAAAACCTCCTAATGCATTATTTCCAAATTTTTGTGATTTCAATATTTTAAAAATTTTGGTCTTTTGTATTTTTTTGTAATTAAACCATGTTTCATATATAAACTTTTCTTAAGCAATCATATAATTTTTTTTTAATTTATTAATTCATTTGGGGTTTAATACACTGAGAATAAACTCATAAGGCCGAGAAAGACTGTTCATTTAACAAATAAAAGCAAATGAATGAAACAATTTTCAAATTTTCCATGAGAAAATGAATGAAATAGAAATGTTTCCAAAGATAACTTTTTATATGAAATAAAATATAGATGTGTGACGCATTTCAAATTTAGCAAATCGAATTTTTAAAAATCACAAACACAAAACAAGTGCTTTTTTTATACAATCAATGAAGATGAAACAATTGCGCGAACTTCAAAATGAATCATTTAAATATTATATGAATTGAAATTGATTATATAATGACCAAAAGGAAAAAGACACTTCGAAGTTTAAAGGTCATGAGGCATGAGGACCATGAGATAACAAAACAAACAAAATTACATCTACAGCGACTAAAGGCACACAGAAATACAAGTACGAGATACATTGAATTCAAAACGATTATATACATAAATAGTATATATAAGAAATTCGATATATAACTACATTCCACATAAATAGAAAAGAAACAGCAGTTTATAACAAAATACAAAATGCTTTGAAATTAAAAAGAATATTAAAATTACGCTTGTCGTATGAGTGGAGTAGCACGCGTTTCTTTATCTTCCTCAGAGCTGTTAGCTTCATTATTGTATTCATAACTGAATAATTATAAATAAAAACAATAGCAATTAATTAAATTATGAAAACGATATAATGAATAAAAATTTAATGAAAAAAATAAGGAGATGGCTGCTTTTAGTATAAAATACTGCTATAGACTATAATCTAGCATGTATTGCATAAAACTACACCATTAAAATAAATGAAAAATATATTACATTTTAATAGTTCATAAATAAAATCAAGTCTTTTACCGCAAAAGTAAATATCAAAAATGTACCGGAACTAAATACAATTCGCAAACTTTTTATATTATCTGCAAATGTTTATAAATGAAATGTATTAAAATGTAATTAATTTTCCTTTCATTAAATAATAAATTTCTTTCGCTAATTAAATAAAAATTTTATCAATAGGTTAACGATGTTCAAAAAGTAATTTCGCATCTTTTTATGAAAGAATCCATTAGTAAAAAAAATTTGAAAAAACACGACCACCAATTGAAATATTTTAGAACGATCAGAAGTTCTAGCTTAGTTTTAGTAAAATTTATATCTATCCAAATAACAGTTAACGATTGGTTATAATAATTAAATTATAAAAACAAATTATGATTCAATTATGAGAAGAAAAGTAATGAATTTCGTGAATTGCGAAATTACCTTTGGGTACCTTGAGCAAGTTGCTCGTCTGGTGCAGGCAATTCATCACATCCATTTGTCGATGGTTCATCTATATCCATGCTATCCTGTTGTACAATTATGGTTGTTGTCGATTTTGATGCATTAAAATTCATTTCAACTGGAGGTGTGGGCTTTTTTGTTTTCTTAGCACGCTTAATTCGTTCATCGAGCATAGATAATTCTTTTTCACTTATTTGACCGATCAATTTATAAATTTTATCACCGGCCAGAAAATACGCCTGAACAACACAATTCAACGCGGCATTTCTTACGGAATTATCACGATCGGAAATGTGACGCGCTATCTCTTTTAACGCTATTTGTTGTGAAGGTTGACAGACGGTGAGGCCATAGCTTTCAATTAAGTAACCCAATTCATCTAAACATTCAGTACGTTGACGTGCATTTTTTGACTTCAGCCCATCCATAATGTACACGAACATTTTCGTATATGGATAGACAAGTAAAATTTGACGTAGAAGACTACGCACGCCATGACGTACGGCATCTTTTGGATCACCAATCTTTTGAAGCAAAGACAAGATGAAGATAATTACTTTGAAAATATTTTACAGCTTTCGAGAATTACCTTCAGAAGCAGATGAGGTATAAAGGCGCTTCCTTCATTTTCTGCAAGGATATATTCCATTCCTACCAAAGTTTGAAATACCTGATGTAGATACTCCAAACCCTTCATGAGAACCGAAGGATTGGTATCATAGAAACGCAAAGATAGCCATTTTAAAATAAGATCCAAGTTACAAACCAACGCTTTGCTGTTGTTGGGTAAATCTTCGTTCAATGATTCGATCACTTTCAAATGATACCTACGCGTTCAAGAAGAAATAATTAAGATTTTATTATTTTGTTTGGGGACTGAGTTCGAAGCAAAAGCTAGTTAGCATTATTTAGTATTATAATTATTGAGACAAAGACTGGATTCGGCATAAATTCAATTTTAATTATTATCTCTAGACTTTTTGAATACCTGAAATCATCGTGAAACATATTCGCCATTAGTCCTTTGTTTACATTCGCCACATTCATTTGTTCACGCAATAAATCTGTAAATTCTTCACGTGGCGTGGTAAACGTCCATTTAAGAACGCGCATTTTTTGTTCATCAATAAGGCGTTGATTTTTCGTGTTATTCACTGCCAACAATGGCGAAGCATCAACATCGTCATCCTTTTTACGACCAGAAGAACACGATGATGTCTTTTCGCCTGCAGGATTTTTATTACTAGCAGCCGATTTCGGAGGTCCAGCGCTTGCACCGCCACCACAACCACCACCACGAATAGCCTTCTTGCCTTCTTCGTTTATTGGAGCTTGCTGTTTATTTTTGGGTAAAGGTTTTACTGGTAAATTCGGACGAGCCTTATCGAGTGCGGCCTGAATGTCTTTTTTCGATGCTGGTTTTTGTTTATCCAAAGCTTTAACCATGGCCTCGTAACCAACGTGCATCATTATTCCGAGTACAGCTTCGTTGGCGTTTTTACGAACATCAGCATTACGATCGCAGACGTGTGCATACAAGTGCGGTATCATTGAATTCAATTCTTCTTTCGTGATCGTTTTTGGAGGAATTATGGGCAATTTTTCTCCTAACCAAGCCCACAATTCCGATTTTAAAGCTGGCGATCCGGTTTTTAAAGCGTCCGAAATCATTTCACCTACAAAAAAATCAATTATCGCCATAAGTAAATCCTATTAATTCACTGATTCGAAATTCAAAAAACTAACCCTCGAAAAACTCTTTGTATCCTCCCTTTTCGCCGAAGCTATTCATGCACGACAAAGCAGCAGCTCGTACAAACGATTTGTTATCGCCTAAAGCATGTAGAAAGCCTGGAAACAGTGTGCGTATGTGAGCCTTGCAGTTGGCTCCCATTGCTTGAGAAAGTTGTTCGCAAATGGCCAAAGAGGTTTGCGCAATTTTTGCGTTTGAATCAAACAAGCGCAAGGCTAAAGCAGGACTCAAATCACCGATTGATGGTTTTATTAATTTCGCTTCTGCGAGGATATTCTGTAATTTAGTAAGTCCTTCGTTACGAGTTTTCCAGTCTTTGTCCGACATCTCCTTTAGCAGAGCCTCGGTTATCATAGGAGAAATATCGACACGAGGTAATAAATCCGTTAAATTCATTTGATCTCCACCATCCTCGGTAATAGCCTCCTCGTCATCATCGCATTCATCTAGTTCGCCACTGGACCGTTTTAGTACGCCTCTCGTAGGTCTTGGTGGCTTTTCAAAGTTATTTTTATCGAATTCTATTTGAATTTGAGATTTTAAAGCAGGCTTCTCGTTATCGAAAAATGTCATTAATGGCTGGCCCATGTACATCGACATGGTACCCACCAAACTAATCGCTGACGAACGCACGGTAGGATTCGTACTTTGAACGGCTTTACGTATATCATCGATAAGGATTTTCGGCTGCAACTGAAAACCGAATTCGAGTATGGCTTTGCTAACCCAATTCAATGCTTCCGATTGCACTTTTGGAGACTTTTGCTCGAAAGCAAAACCCAAAACTTTACTAACAACAAATTCCAATTTTGTGGCTTCGGCAAAAGAACTGAGTACGTCAGCCGCTGTTGATCCATTTTTAGAATCCGCCAATTTTTCGGTGATCTCATTTACAACTAATTCGACAGTAGTTTGGGTTATGGGAAAGGTTTCGGCTACGATACGTATGATGTCCAATTTTATTTTCAGAACTTGAAAATTCATTTCCTAAAAAGAGGAAGAACAAAACCTCTAAATTGATACGAAAATTCGTACGAATTTTTCTCAGTTAGAGAGACTGGCAAAATCCGATCCAAACATTTGAAATTCCATACCTTCAAACCTGGTTTCCGCCCACTAATAGTGCGTATAATGACCTGAGACAAACCAGGAAATTTGTTATCAAATTCACTAATTTGTGTTAAAATATATTCCACTGCAGTTAAACGATTCTTCCAGTTCGAATCCACCAAACCTGAAAGTATGTCTGAGGCGAGCAATTCTTCTGCTTTGCATTGTATCTCATCAGGGGACATTTCTCTTTCGGCGGCTAACATTTTTGTTGAACTGGATTTACTTAGAGGCGCTCCTGAACTAGAGCTTCCAGAAGATTTCTTCGATAGTTTCTTTGCCCCCATCGCTGCTGAGGCTGGACGAGACGATGTTTGCTTCACATCTCCCGCACTACTACCACTTGTTGAACTACCAGCCCTTTTCGAGGCCGCGGGAGCTGTAGCCGGACGCCTCACACTAGTTGCCTTTTTAGATCCGGGCACCTTAACAAAAATTTCAGCCTTCTCCTGACATTCTTTAATTTTGGCCAATTTCAGAGCATCCACGTCAACTAAGAATGGACCAATCGTCTTCTCGCCCATCAGTTTCGTTAAAGTACCTAATGCTTCTGCTGAACAATCGCGAACCGTGGGATCTGGTTCATTAAGGGTCTTGATAAGGGTGGTGACAAGTAGTTTCAGTAATTTTTTGTTTATCGTCGCAGGTTGAGTGCGAGAGAATGCTCTGGCCAAAAACGAAGCTGTTTCCGACTTAACACTAGGATTCTTATTCCCCAAGGCCTCTACGATACACTCCTGTATTACCTCCAGTGTTGTCGAGGGGTAAATAGCATCAACAGCTTCACGAAGTGCGGCAACAACATTTGCCTTTTTCTCTTTGAATTTTTCCAAAAGTGAAGAAATGCATGCCTTGAGGAAAAGTAATATAAATCAGTTGTCAATCGGTTACTGTCCGAGCTAGGTGGATGCAAGTTTCTATATCTTTCCTTAACCCTTAATATGCCCACTCATTCTTATTCAGAGTTTTATTTTTAATGATAAACATTTTTCTTACCAAAGCATAAGCCGAGAATCGTTTGCCCAAGCCCTTCGCCAGAGCTGCCAAACATTTTCCCGCCATCGCAACTAAGACTACGTTAGTATCTTTGGTTACAACTTTTTTCAAGGCGCTGACAAGAGTCCCATAGTCTCCGCTTTCCAATTTCGGATTTTCTGTAAGCAATTTTTCAAGAGTTTCCAAGGACTCCTTGCGCAGCGTCCACTTTTTCTCCTCCAATTTTTCATAAAAATCTTTAGGAATTTTCGACAATATATCAACTGGATCAATAAGGTCCATAGGATCTATTTCTTCACCACCCGTCTCTCCATCTTCATCTGAAAGAAGACGTATACTCTTCCATAACTTTCAAAATTGTGTATGATATGCTGAAGGATGTTCTTACTTTCGCCACATTCGTCTATATTCCCGGCACCAGTTGATATTGCTTGCTGTCTCTCTTGTTGCGATTTTAAAAATCTGAAATAAGGGTTTCATTTAGTTAATACTGCTAAGCTAAAAGCGAAAGAGGAGATGGAGGGTTCACCTTATAGGTTCAGGTTTTTCTCCTTTCAATTTATCGAATTCATCTTCCAGTTCTTTGATGGTTACTTGTGGTAAAGTTGAAATTTGTGGCTTCATTGCCGCACCAATCCATCTAAATCATCATTAGGTGAATGACAGTTAAATAAATGATAGCTAAAATAATAATTTACCGATATATTTCGACAGCCAATTGTTTTCCTTCATCGCGTACCGCTTTGTCACGATCGCTCATTAATGGAGCTAATTTTTTAATTAGCGGTTTAACGCTGATGACTTTACTGCCAAAATCATGCAATGCCAACGTAATTGCGGCCACACAAGCAGCAACAATTTTGGGATTCTTATGATCCATGCCTTTAATGAGCTCTTCCAATACTGTCTCTTGCTTTTCAATTTCAACGTACATCAGAGTGACCTGAACTGATAGTTCTTTGGTTTTGGTACGAGGTGCGGCTATGCATTTCTGGACTATACCAGACATTACATCACCCACAGTCCGACCAGCATTACTACAATTCTCGACAAAAATCAGTGTTGCCTCTAGACCTTTCTCTTGGGCCATTGCATTCGAATCGGCAACCATTTTTTTGATAAGACCAATAAACTTTTGCCATTCCGGTGATTTTTCATCATCAATTTCACGAAAAATTTTAGCTGCCTCTTCATAGCCGTCAACACGTGCCTTCCACAACTTATGCACACAACGCTCCTCAACCGGTAACTTTTTGTATTCTGTATCTTCGGTCATTTTATTAAATTACTCTTCAAAAGGCGACCTTTAAAAATTCCAAAAAAAATGATGAAACTTATAAGTAAACGATATGCTTCAATGAATAAGATTTTATTACTGATTCTCTATATTTGTTTGTTTTTCAATTAATTAATAAACCATTAAATGCGTCTTAAAATTGAAATCAATATAATTCCACAACTAAAATGATTTTTTATTGCGAAAACAAAACCCAATAATTCCTGCTTGTTTCTCACACCTTAACACCCCTTCTCGTGCGGGCGACCCTAAAATCGAAGACTCAGATCTCCAATAGCAGATCTCAGTCAGTACGTGTTCGGCAATATTATGTAATTAACATTTGTTATTTAATATTTGTTCGAAGTAATCCTGAATAGAAGGGACAAAGGTAGAACTTTGTAGCACAACCCGACGATACGCCTTCTCTTTGAAATTCTTAAAGTAGTAGACTTAAAATAATTAGACTACGAAAAAGTAGTAAAAAACAAAAAAGCAAAAATATTTTTTAACTTACGTTTGTTTACGTTCACTTCCTAGATAATGATCAAAATTTTAGTTTATTAAATTTTCAATTTTATACTTTTATTACAAATGCTAATCTTTTGAAGAAGAAAATTTTAAATGATTTTTTATCCGATATCTTTCCTTATTCGATAGACTAGAATTTTGCAGAGCGCACTTTCATTTAAGCGAATTAGATTGTTTCTAAATTAAGGATTTTTGCAAGGTATTCCCGCAATCCCGAGCAGCTTGATTATTTTTGGGCAATTGATATATATTTAGCAGACTAATTAAAATTAGAAATGAGACATTACTAAGACTCCAATTCTTGAGAATGCACTCTATACTTTATATAGTTTCAATTCGTGGTAAGTTTTTAAAAATAATATTCATTATTTTAAAAATGTCAGCAATAATTGTTTTCAACATTCTTCTATTTAAATTTTATTCGAATTTTAGTTTAATTAGAAATAAACAGGCCTTATTTTTAAGAGTTCGTGCGGATAAGGGTTAATATCATATGATTCATAACCAAAAGTGGTAAAAGCATTGTTATCCTTATATGATTCACAGTTTTCTCGATTTAACGAGTATAACTTAATTCAAATTGTTGTTGTTGGTCTATCTCCGTGACTGTTTTGCGTTGTAATATTGATTAATTGAATTTGTATTTGAAAAATAAATAATTTCTCTTCGAAAAAAGGGCGGGAGAAAATTAAAAATTTCACCATTCGTGATGCAGTCATATTTTGATTTTTAATTTGGTACTAAGCCAAACTTTAATTGCATGCGTATGTAAATTTTTTAATATCTACTTATTTTGGTTTGCTTTGCATACGTTAAAAATCACATTTCAATTCATAAACCACTTCAAAGCTTTTATTAATACGCGTCTATTATACCGTATAAATAATTTCCCCCACATCTTTAACAATACGTTGGAGCGTGAATTTATTACTCCTAATAAAATTGTTTTCTTCATAAGCCCATTTCAGTTTTCTGTAATTCAATTTCCAGCAATTTCGCAAAAATGTTCAATAGCATTGAAAAAATTTGCACAAAACTACGGCATTCCAAACAGTAATTAACTTTGATACGCTCCTCTAATTTTTATTCTACTTGTAATCGTTAATCAATAAATATAATATACCTTCTTAAAACTCCTACAGAATTAATGGCAAGCAATTTTGTATGATCTCGATTTACATGACCTTATAGATATAGGTGGCAGCATTTTTGTTTGATGACAATTTGAGAGATGTGCTGGAATTTGAATTAACGGATGTTTTCACATTTTTTTGTTGCAGAGGCCACTGACCGCTGCCAAAGTAGAATCGCGAGAGTATATTCAAATATGCTATCGAAGAAAAAACTTCTCTTGACCCTATATACCTTGTCAAATAAACGAAAACGTTAACGTAACTTACCGTTAGCGACTTTAACTCCCGACGAATATAACTGACCGGAAAATTAATTGCCAATCTGATTTTTAACACCCTTTTATAAAAAAAATTTTAGGTTCCGAACGCACGTATGTTTGACTCTTTCGTACTCCCTTTATAGTATAAAAGTTTTGAAAATATTACTTTTATATAAAATCCTATCTTTTTTTCTAGTTGCATTTAATGCCATGTAAAAATTCATTAATTTCTTTTTATATTCTGATGTTACGCCGCAAAGTATTAACAGGCGTTGCTGCTACGCGACGTCGCCCATGCAGACTTCGATTTTCCTCACACAATATCCACGACGCACCAAAATTGTCATTGAACAAATTAAGCACGAAACAAAATCAAGTCTCTGAAGGGTAAGCAAATTACTAAAACTTTGCACAGTAGTTGACGATATTTTTAAATAGTTTTTCTTTACAATATTTTCCAGCTTTTAAATTTTGTAAAAACTTGCGGACACCAACCAGACATCATCCATCTTCGCTAAATAATGAGAGCATAATATTTTCACTACCAGGGTTGAAGTGCGCCACACATCAAAATTTATTTCGTAATTCTACTACCATACTACAATTTCGAAAGGTGACAGAGTCCAAAAATGTTTGTCGACAGTGAGACAAAATTGTAGGTAGCAATAAAGTGATATTAAAATCAAACCTGTTTCTCAATATCCATAAAAACCCATTCAATTTTGACAGATTAGGCTCGCAATGTATTATCCTGATTTAAAATCTGTGTTTTAAAATTGTTTGGCATTAATTGCATGTTGTTCTTCGATTTTCAATTATGCTGTCACGAGACAAAGTTGAAAGCTATTAAAGATTTTTCAATGTAAAGATATGCAAACGGCAATCACCTGCCTGTGTAAAAGTGGGATAACTCCCACTTTGTAATACATGGTCTCCACCAAATTATTAAGTTTAAAACCTGCTATATTTGTTGAGAAAATTAAAATTTTTCCGCAGCCCTGGGTGTTTAAAATAACTTGTGAAGAAGTAGGTAATGAATTGAAATAAAACAAACGTCGAAAAGAATTCAAATAATTACTCAAACAAATTACATTTCGCTAAATTTTTTTCCAACGGAGACATCCCCATTGTCTTTGGTGGATACATCAGATTTCTTTTAAATTGTTTTAGAGGACAGTACTAGTTACATCATTATTGATTGAATAAATATTTTTAGTTCAATGAAATAAATTTTATAAGAATATTATCGGAAAACATTATCATATTATAATTATGTTGTTATTCATTGTATTAATATTTCTAGATGTTTTTGCTAAAATGAATTTATTAAAATTGTCGTCCAAGCAAAACGAAGTAGTTTAATTCTAAATATAAAATTTCGAAAGCAGTTTTGGCTACCATCACATTATTCGAAAATCAATTCCAACGTGTTCCATTTTTGAACATTCGCCAGTGCAGCCAACCGATGAAATCTATATCAATTATTGGTAGCCTACATAAAAGAGCAGAGTATACGAAAGAGTATCAGAAAACCATAGAGCAAAAATTACACGAAAATGGCGATTGCCATCTTTGCCTAGAAAATAATAATATTTCTAAAAAGGAGAGTGTATAAAATATATCAATAATTTTTGTGTGTGAAACCTTGTGAATTAGAACTTTCATTTCGTACAATTTGTGCTTGCATACGTTTTAAGTAAAAGAGCGAATTGATACGTTGGTTGATTCCACGATTGCAAATGAAAAATCTGAAGAACACTGATGGACTATAATCGAGGCTGACACAGCACCAAAAATAAAATAAAAAAATCAAAATCTGAAGGTTCTTTTGTACAGAATCTAAAGGAGGAAAACAACAATCAATAGTCGTCCTTCAAATACAGATCAGAATAAAAATATAGTAAAAGCGTATTATACAGAACAACAACAAGAGAAATCAATTCAATAAAAAAAACAGTTGCAGTTCTGAAGATCGAAGTTCCCGTATCACCGTTGCAAGGCGTAGTTATAAATCGTTACCGCTGGCATTGCCATCTTCACCTCACCCTTCAACGGTTAATGGATGGTACTGCAGTGAAATAATTTCCGAGAAGGTGGACCGTCATTGCAGCGGACTTGCTTTACGCAGTCGACGGTGTGTGATCGAAAAAAAAAATAAAAAGGTAAATAACAGAAGTGTTTACGCAAACATACCGGAGCAGTCAAATGAAGCGAGGACGGGGAAAACCAATATACTGATTATAATACGATCGAAATTCCCGGAATTCTGGCAAATGTCGATTTTATTATTTGATAAAAAAAATATTTTTTTAGAAATGGTGAATATGTTCCTTTTATAAATAATTGCAATTGCACTATTTAGTGATCAGCGAATTGTTGCTGGAGATCGATGAAAATTGATAGCGATACCCAAATTGATTTCAACTGCATATTTGTATTTGCAAATAATTTTTAGAATACCTTTTTTGTTTGTTTAAATGAGGTTGTGGGGTCTTCAGTTGTACGTCTTTTTTCAATGACGCAGGTCGGTTCAGTTGTTTATTTTACACCGGAATGAATAATTTATTAGATACTGACGTTGCGTTTAATTTCGCTGTCTGTTCCTTAGAATTTTCTGATGAGTTTTGATGAAACCATTTAATCAATTTTAAAATGAATGCGTTATCAATCAGTTCTTTATAGATTACTCTAAACATCCCGAAGGATTTGTCGAAAGGGACTTAATTTTCTTTCAAAATCGTATCAAAAAGGATTTCATCACGAATTACTTACCATTTGCCGCTCCGAGGAGATCCACTGTTGTTGCAGCTGCCGGTGCTAAAACAACTGCAACTGTTACGACAGGATCTACCTCTTCGGGTTTGTTGGGAACGAGTTTCGTCTCAACATTTGCTGGCACATTTGCAAGTGTTGTTTCGAACAACAACAACAACAACAATAATAATAACAATAATAATAATAACAACAACAATAGCAACAGCAGCACCAGTTCATCACAGTTGGCGTTGTACATTTCGGAAGCCGGAAACTATTCGACGTCATTAAATTCGATGGCTGCCAGTACAACTGCTGTCGCAACCGCGCTACCCTCATTGGGAACTTCATCGACTTATGATACTTTTACTAGCGGTCCTCATGCTTCGATTGTTAAGGAGGGTTGGCTATTGAAACGTGGTGAACATATACGAACCTGGCGTTCGCGTTATTTTATATTACGTGACGATGGCACCTTGATGGGCTATCGAAATAAACCCGCCAATAATGCTCCAGCCGAGCAGTTAAACAATTTCACAGTTCGTGGTTGCCAAATAATGACTGTAGACAGGCCAAAGCCTTATACCTTCATAATCCGTGGCCTACAGTGGACCACGGTTATTGAGCGTACGTTTAGTGTAGAAACAGAAGCCGATAGGCAGCAATGGACCGATGCCATACGGTATGATTGTTTATTAAATAAATGTAAAATAAAATTAAAATAACCGAATGCATCGTTTTTTGGGTATTTTGTTTATTATAGTCACGTTGCGAGTCGATTAAGTGAGATGGGTGAAACTGCGATGTCGCCATCAACTTCCACAGACATGGCCGATGTTGATATGGCTTCAATCGCTGAAGTAGAATTATCTGAAAAGTTCTCAGTTCAAGGAACTTCAACACGCAGTAGTGGAGGGGTTAAGAAGGTGGTATGTGGTCATAGAATCAACTCTTCATATAAATATTGGATTTGTGTTCATTCAATCTATCACTGCTTAATTTTTACAGACTCTTGAGAACTTTGAGTTCTTGAAAGTTTTGGGTAAGGGCACTTTTGGCAAAGTCATTCTTTGTCGCGAAAAGGCTACCGCGAAATTGTATGCTATAAAAATTTTGAAGAAAGAAGTCATTATACAAAAAGATGAGGTGGCACACACTTTGACCGAGAGTCGCGTTTTGAAAACAACAAACCATCCTTTCCTTATTGTAAGAATTTATAGATTATACGGTCGGGAACATTAGTGTTGGTCAATAGCTTATTAAATTTTATTTTTTAGTCCCTAAAATATTCTTTTCAAACCAACGATCGTCTCTGCTTCGTGATGCAATACGTCAACGGAGGTGAGTTATTTTTTCATTTGAGTCGTGAACGGCTATTCTCAGAAGATCGCACACGGTTCTATGGAGCGGAAATCATATCAGCTCTAGGCTACTTACATTCGCAAGGAATTATATATCGGGACTTAAAATTAGAGAATTTATTACTTGACAAAGACGGTCACATCAAAATTGCCGATTTCGGACTATGTAAGGAAGACATAACATATGGGCGAACTACAAAAACATTTTGTGGTACACCAGAGTATTTAGCGCCTGAAGTATTAGAAGATAATGATTATGGTCATGCAGTGGATTGGTGGGGTACTGGTGTAGTAATGTATGAAATGGTAAGGGCGTTAAAAATATTTCTACGATAATTTACAACAACCTCTCATCGTGTTATTTCTTACAGATATGCGGTCGTCTTCCCTTCTATAATCGTGACCACGATGTTCTCTTTACTCTCATTCTAATGGAAGATGTGAAATTTCCTCGAACAATATCAGATGAGGCAAAAAGTCTTTTAAGCGGTTTGCTTGCTAAAGACCCATTGAATCGATTAGGTGGTGGACAGGATGATGTGAAGGAGATACAGGCTCATCCTTTCTTTGCAAGTATTAATTGGTCGGATTTGGTACAAAAGAAGGTATGCTAGGGTGATGTGCAAAGCATAGTGCAAAGAACTTACTATGTGTAACGAATTATCTCTTAATATATCTCAGATTACGCCGCCTTTTAAACCGCAAGTAACAAGCGATACAGATACACGTTATTTCGATAAAGAATTCACAGGCGAAAGTGTGGAACTAACACCACCCGACCCTACTGGGACTTTAGGCTCAATAGCGGAAGAGCCACTTTTCCCACAGGTATGTATAAACCACTATCAGGTATGATTAATGTGCTAACCGCCTAATCGCACTAGAATTTACTTTATAACTATATCTGAATATTGCTGTTTTCGGAAAGCAATTTGGTTTGTCTGTAAGATGAGTGCATTTTTTTCCATTTTTTCCATACCCAACTTAACACTTAAGAGTCAGTGACACTTTTTGAAACTGATATAAACCAAAATTGTGTTTTCAAATATATTGACTCATAAAAAGTACACAAATTTATATGACTGGTATAGAGTATATATGTGTATAAACGTCGGCCACTAAATTAAAAATTAAAATAATAAAATTTTACACCAAATTTTACAAATTTTTAACTTAAATTTATCTCGACTTGATGGAACACTCTAAAATCTCAATTTTCTGATCAATTTTATAGTTCAGCTATCAGGACATGGCTTCTACATTGGGCACATCCTCACATATTAGTAGTTCAGCAGGACTAACTTCAATGCAATAAAACTGTATACAAGTCAAATCAAATGAGACAAGTACATGTACTTTATGTCTATAATGCCGTGAACGTGGCCGTACATTTGCATGAGAAACAACAACCACAACAGCTACCACTACTACTATTATTATTACTCTATTATTATTATCATTACTATGATTATTATTACTATTGTTACTAAAATAACTACGTTATTATAACAAATTACGTATTTATAGCAGATCCATAAACATAAAAGAAAACAATACAAGAAATAAGAGAAAACGGCAATGAAACACTACTATTATTTACTAAATATGAAAATGGACAGGCAATTAGAAGAGAAATGCTTTGATGATACCGTATCATATTGCAATTTAATATCAAGCAGAAATTTAAACATTAGTTAATTCTCAAACATGCTGAAGCTATTATAAATACGATACGATACTACTAAAATACTTAAGATATGATATAATATTAAATTAAAGCGATGATACATATTACGTTACCCTAATGCACATATACATAAAAATATATATATAAATATACAGTATAAATAATAATTAACAGATAAACGAATCTTAAGATCGAAATATTTTATACTCCAAAGAAAGATAGAAAACAAGAAAGAAGAGGAGATCGACAAGTGAATGAAACCGAAAACATTTAAACGAGAAATAAATTGTAAGAAGATGAAGTAAAAATTAATTTATATTTAGCGTATATAAAAGTTGCCCCTAGTGGCTGTGCTTTTTGCAAAGAAATAGTAAGAAAAACCGAAACAGCAGATGATAATTGTATTTATTCTTTTGAGATTTATTTGGTTTAGATATTAAAAGTTTTTTAATTTTTGCTTAAAAGAAACATCTTATTAATTTCATGCAATTACATTTTCTAAATGAAATCTATTCATCCTTATGATCCAAAATCGCGATTGACACAAAGGTATCTAATGGACTTGGTAGTTTGATAAGGGTTAAAGGTTCGAGTACGTTCTTTTGTTCATCGTCATGTATGAGTTTTTCTCATTCTATAAAAATTTTTATCCTTAATTTAAGATCTATGCAGTTGTGAAGTTTGAAATTGTTTATTTTTCAACAATTCTTCGCCATTTCAATTTCTTGGCCTTACCGTCTGTAATAAAATTGTTATAAGAATGATGTTAGTTCATTTGGATTCTTATGAAAATGATTTTCCGTCATTCCTTTTAATAATTTTTTGATTGTATTCTTTTTTAGTTGTTTTGTCTTCAGCTTTGTAGGAAGTGAAGGCATTAATGCTTTGAGACATTTGTTCACTTTCTCTCAAAAAATTCGTAATTTTCAAATATAAAAACCTTCGACATTGTTTCACTAGAATTCTAGGTTTTCAACAGAAATGGTTATATATATGAATGGTTCAATTGTTATTGCTGATTTAACAGAGGATTAAGTTTACGTTCTTTTACAAAAACCAACCAGTCTGCCACTTGCTAGTATTTAGTAATGTACTTTAAATATATAAATATATATATATATATATATATATATATATATATATATATATATATATATATATATATATATATATATATATATATATATATATATATATATATATATATATATATATATATATATATATATATATATATATATATATATATATATATATATATATATATATATATATATATATATATATATATATATATATATATATATATATATATATATATATATATATATATATATATATATATATATATATATATATATATATATATATATATATATATATATATATATATATATATATATATATATATATATATATATATATATATATATATATATATATATATATATATATATATATATATATATATATATATATATATATATATATATATATATATATATATATATATATATATATATATATATATATATATATATATATATATATATATATATATATATATATATATATATATATATATATATATATATATATATATATATATATATATATATATATATATATATATATATATATATATATATATATATATATATATATATATATATATATATATATATATATATATATATATATATATATATATATATATATATATATATATATATATATATATATATATATATATATATATATATATATATATATATATATATATATATATATATATATATATATATATATATATATATATATATATATATATATATATATATATATATATATATATATATATATATATATATATATATATATATATATATATATATATATATATATATATATATATATATATATATATATATATATATATATATATATATATATATATATATATATATATATATATATATATATATATATATATATATATATATATATATATATATATATATATATATATATATATATATATATATATATATATATATATATATATATATATATATATATATATATATATATATATATATATATATATATATATATATATATATATATATATATATATATATATATATATATATATATATATATATATATATATATATATATATATATATATATATATATATATATATATATATATATATATATATATATATATATATATATATATATATATATATATATATATATATATATATATATATATATATATATATATATATATATATATATATATATATATATATATATATATATATATATATATATATATATATATATATATATATATATATATATATATATATATATATATATATATATATATATATATATATATATATATATATATATATATATATATATATATATATATATATATATATATATATATATATATATATATATATATATATATATATATATATATATATATATATATATATATATATATATATATATATATATATATATATATATATATATATATATATATATATATATATATATATATATATATATATATATATATATATATATATATATATATATATATATATATATATATATATATATATATATATCAATTCATAAAATTCAATAAAAGTAAAAAAAAAAATAAAAGTAATTTCGTTGCGAAGTTTAATTGGTTAAATGATTTTTCGACACTAGAAAAATTTATTGAGCTCAAAAAAATTTTATTTAGTTAGGATATCAGTTCATTTCGATCACAAAAAAATTGGTTTTATTAAATTCATTGCGTTGAATAACAAAACATTTTTTTACAAATTATTTCCTTTCTGCTTAAAAGAAAAATTTTGTAGCGAAAAGTTTTAATTTTGTCAGCGAAATTAATTTAATTTATGCCATTAAAAATAGTTTACATTCAAAAGTTTTGATTGATTTAAACACTTTATATTTTAGAAACGAAATTAAAATAATATTTTTTGGTACAACTAACATTCTTCGCTTATGAAACGATTGTCCACAAAAACAAAAAGTAATTTATATTTAATTATACAAAAATAGCCGCGATATGATCCCGTTTAGAAAGAAACTGACAAAAAATTAATTAATTTTTTATATTTTTATACACGCAATTAACGAAGAATTTAATTAATGTAGATTCGAATTAATCTAATACATGTTTTTTTAGCAATTCTATGAATTCTAAAAACTCAAAGAAGACAAAAAGTGGAGAAATAAATAATCCAATAGTCTTAATTGAAGGAAAATAAAACGCTGCTTTCGTGGGCAGACTTAATATTGCTATAAAAATAAATATAAAGAGAAAATATATAGCGTAATAAATATTATTGAAACGTAATGCTTTTAACAAAATTACAGTTTTCTAAATTCTTGGGAAAGTGGAAAATTTTACATAACTTTTTTGTGAAGAATTAAGACTAAAATTTTAGGCATAATTGCAGAATATTTAAATAGTCAAATTCTTTTGGCTACTTCTAAATAATTCCTATTTATTTTTCTTATAAATTTTATATACTTTATCATAAATATTTAACAAAAAATGCGTTTGCTGCCTTCCACGTGAATTAAAAAAACAATAACGTACAATAAATTTATGTAATAATGTATATCGTTAATTAATCTGTAATCCCGCGATTTGGGATTACGAATTTTTTCGTAAGATGGATTAGGGTTAACCATTAAAAAAAACACAAAATTTTGGAGTTTTGGTTAATGAATTATGAAACAACAAGGATATCACAATAAAAAAGAATCGGCCTCGAAGTGTATCCAGAGAAATGGAGCGTCCCCAAAGAATGACTAAAATATGGATTTTATTACAGAAATACAACCCCAGGAGGTGATGATGAATTCCATGGAATTGCCGTCAGCATGAAATGCATGAATCCTTTACAATAGAAGGATATTCAAAACGAAAAATAATCTTAAGATTGTATTAAAAAAATCACAGTAAAAAACAATTTTTCTCAGAAATTTATTAACGAGTCCTGACGTTATTGCTTATAAAAAACCAAATTTCTGTTATTGTTGCGTTTTACAAAGATCTGCCAAAAAATAAATAATAAAATAAAAGATTAACATAATGAAAGCTGTGTCTGCCTCAAAAGAAGCAACAATATTTGCATTTTAGCTTGTATTTCTTTCTATGAGCAAAATAAAAAATAAAAATAATTTCTGTCTGGTAAAGCTGGAGCAGAAATAAGAAAAAAATATATATTCAAATATCTTTTCTTATTTGGTTTTAGTTAACATAATGGAAATCGAAAAGGCTGCAATAATATAAAAATCAATTCATTTTACATCAAAATCTATCTACTCCTGTAGAAAAAGTAGAACCTTAAGAATTTATGAAATAATTTATGATACGCATGTAAAATATTTTGTAGTTAAACGAACGATATTCTATCACCGCCTTGCAAAGGTTAGGCGAAATTTAAACAGGAGCAAAAAATATTGAAAGTATTTAACCGTAAAACGATAACAACAAACATAAAATATGCGATTTAAATAAAATATTTAAATTTATTATTGATTGCATTTTCTTTTATTAAATAATAGAAGTTATTCTCCAATCGTAGGATTTTCAACAGTTAGTAAACTTTTTATTACAGATTTGTATTTCGTAGATTGGAGGATGTTACAATAAATTCTTTGAAGATGTTTTGAAGCAGAACGGCGAACCAGGCTAATTCTGCTTAACTTCTCTTGATTCATTTATTGCCATAGCATTCCTTTGGCAACCTCGGCTGCCTTTTCCGGGCTTACTAGAATCTCGGCCAGTTTTAGTGCAAAATTGAAAGCAGTACCAGGACCGCGACTGGTAATTAATTGACCATCCTGTACAACCTTTTCATTCTCAATGTACCTTCGAAGAAATCGAAGAGAAATTTAATTCGATTATATTTAACGTGAACAGTACCATACTTACTTGTATTTACTTTCCAATTGCGATTTAACCGAAGGATATGACGTAAGATTCTTCCCTAATCCAATAGAATGTGCCGCAAGTGCTGTGGGTGCTGCACAAATGGCAGCAATTAAACGGCCTTCCGCTTCCTGCTTGCGCAACATCTCACCAACAATTTCCGACTCAGCCATAGCTTTTGAACCACCCAAACCCCCTGGTAGTATAATTACATCGGGTTTTTCATTTTTTGCTTTATCTAGAGTGGTATCCGGTACGATGACTACATCTCGTGAACATTTCACTGGGTCAGCACCACAAAGGCCGGCAACAGTCACACATACCTAGGAAATTATGGAATAGACAAGCATCGAATTGAAAAGTACTTTGTTCTCGATAACAAACTAAGACTACATACACCGGCTCGACGCAGAACATCCGCTGAAATAGTAAATTCCATTTCTTCAGCGCCTGGAGCTAGAATTACCAAAGCAGTTTTAGACATTTTTCGAGTATTCACGCAAACAAAACTTGGATAAATTAAAGCCTTCCAAGAAGAACCAGTCCCGGTTTCCAAAGCTCCTACAAAAGACTTTCGTAAAAGAACGGATGTCATTCGCAAATTTTTGTAGGCTAAAATTGAATGGAAGCAATGGAACGTGTGGAAATGAATCATGTTGTTAAAACGATGGAATTGAATTGTATATGATTTCAATGAAGGGTTGCCATGACTTTATTTATAGAAGTGTTTCCTTAGAGTTTTTAAGAATATTTTATAATATAAATTAGAAATATTAAGAATAACAAATAATTTATATTCTCATTGAATTTAAAATAGATGTTTTTAAGAAATAACACTTTCCTAAATGTTATAATGCGATTGTATATGTTTTTAACTAAAATTGGAATGATATTTTTAAACTAAATGTATAACTCATTTTCAATTTTTTCATTAGATTATTTTCGATTTTTTCATTATATTTATATAACGTTAGTTAAAAATCCAAATAAAAATATATTGAGGGCCTGTTCGGAATAAAAACAAAAACTTGGTATCTGAGTAAATCACTGGCAATGTGGGTAAAGTAGGTCGCACTGGTATTGCAGTAGCCACTTAATTTGAAGAATCCTTTGAGTCAGTTTGTTTTTCACCAGTTCTAGTTACTGTGACATATATTTGAAATATAAATTATATTTGAAAATGAATTGAAGGAGATAATATGTATGCGAAGTAAAATCGAATTCAATTCTTCCAATTCTATCGAAATAATTTAAAAATATAACGTATTGTTAAATTTAATTTTTGCTGCCACTTGCTGCCACACATATTGAAAATCAATTCTCACAGTTTGGGAAAGCTGTGAAGCCATTCGGCAGCAATTAGTCTGTCACTAATAATTAGCCTAATTTCGCCCTAGGACTGAAAATGTAATGAAATTAATCCATCAAATCATGCAATCTATCAAATATACATATATCTTTGGAGAAGTTTCTTGCTGATGCTTGACATAATTATCAAAACATATTAAAAAAAACACCGTTCTTTTGGTGGCATCTGAACAGCAGGCAGTCTGAAAGTCAAATATCTTTGAAGAATGAAAAAATACTAGGACGTCTTTATCTATAAAAGTGTTGAAGTTGTTTTAGACTTGAATTTGTCTCTCATTGAGTTCGGAATCGGGCTGATTTACAAAATGCGACTAAAAAACTTTTATGCAATTCAAAATGTGCTGAATTTTATTTTGACATGTAACGTATTAAAGTTGAAATATATTTTTTAACCTGTAATTATTTTTATCACAGCCATCAGGATGAAAGGAGGAGGCTGGCGAAAATACCACCGCATAAATTTCAACCTTAATTGTACCTAATGTTATATTGCCCAAAAAAGTGAAGATAACATCTTCGCGGCCACAAAACAACAATAGCACACATTATTATACCACGATGAACAAGGAGGAGAAGAAGAAGAATAAGAGAAGGGAAAAGGTTACCTTTAGATAGGGATTGGCATAACCGTGATTACCAAAGGAATAATTCTTGAAATTGTTTGTAGTTATTCGTATATCTGCGGCAACAGGTACGTTCCGACTTTTTAAAGAACAAGAAAATATAAAAACACTAAAAAAATATTGCCAAATTGTTGCATTCCTGTCATGTTCAAATGAAAGAAATAACAAGAAAAAAATAATGAAAAGAAAGGCGGAAGATATTGGACTTATTTCATAAGCATTTTATACCCTACACTCAAAGGTATATTAGCTTCGTTCTTCCTTTTGTGACGCTTTAGGGGAAGGATGACTATTATGAAAAAGTGTATATATATTCTTGTTCAGAATCACCTGAATTTACCCATGTCCGTCAATCTGCCTGCCTGTCTGTCCGTCTGTCTAAGAAAATCACGATTACAGCAGAACGAAATAGAATTATCGTTTTATGAAACAAAATTGTAAAGCCCAATTTTTCAGTGTATTGGAACTTAGAAAGTTTAATTTTATGACTGTGATACCGGTGCTAGACGTCTATTGTCTATATAGATGACTCTGTAGAAAATAGGCGTGGCGAGCCCACTATTATACTATATTATGCGTCGATGTTTTGAGAAAAGCTGAGTTGAAGACGAGTTAGGAGATTCACATTAACCAAGAAAAGGGAAATGCAATATTGAAATGGGCGTGTCTAACCCAATGATTATTGTATTTAAACCATATATTTTTTATATTACGGGTGTAGGGTACAGGAGCTTTGGCCAGATCTGAGTTATCGCTCTTATTTCTTAAGATTGCAGTTCTTCTACCTTTCTATATCGCATTCTTTTTTCATACCGCCATCCTCCTTTTTGCCATCATACTTAGCAGTCGTCCGTCCCATTGCATTGGGAACGTTGTCCCCTTTGGCAATTTTGGCGAATTAACAGCCGCCAAATTTTGACGATTGACGATCAGGTATGTTTTTGTTTCGGAATATAAAACAATCTCGCCAGGATGATAAGAGTAAAAAAGGACTATGAACATGATGATGATGATAATGAAAATATTTTAAACATGTTCGGTGAAATAACTCTTAATTGCGATTTGTGAAATCGGGTACAAAATATAAAAGGCAATATTATAAAGAGTTCGTTGAAAGAGATGGAGGGGGAGACTGGTGAGAGGAACAGTGGTTGATTGCTCTTATAAAATGATTACTAAAATTTTTGTTCAAGAATTTGTTAAGTTTGAAAATTGTAACAATTTGCTTTGTTGGATTTATTTTGGTTTTAATAATTGCTGACATTTATTGATCCATTTTTTCAATTCTGCCAATGACTGGCTATGGGAATGACGCCCATTTCAGCAATGACAAAAACCATTATTTGTTTTCAATTTAGGAGTGTCGGATTGAGATTAGGGCAATTTTCAAAATATCAAAGCGCGTCATGAAAATGATGCAGTTAAAAAGAAATACAATCCATGCATCAAAAGTATTCTCCAACGAATGTACATTCTTCCTACTAGTACAAAAACAATATTTGCGGTGCATCAATAAGTGCAAATTGTTTAACTTGTAATCTCTTTCGCTTAATTTCCACTCGCTCTTACATACTTACTGTACTTTCCCTTTTATGAGAGGCATAAAATAATTAAAAAAAAAAAAATTAAGAAAAGTTATGACAAACCTAAAAGGCACCGCGTCGGTGTATTTAGGTATTTATTTATTTATTTTTTCGTTTTCTAAAGTGAAAACACCAGAAAATCTCTTCACACAACAAATTTGGAGCAACGACGCGAACGACAACAATTGATCGCCTCCAGCACCGTTTTATTTGCATTAAATTGAATGAGAGAGAGCAGAAGGAGGTGAAGGTGTTGATGAAGGTGAAGGAGTAATATGAAGAGGCGTATTTGGAGGATGCAAAATAATGACAGAGTCAATTCGGAGCCGAAGGAGCACGAAGAGTCTTTTTTATGACTTAAAACATTTAAGTGATGGAAATTTAACCGTGTCGATTAGGCAGATGATGTGAGGAGCAAATAAAGGCGGTCGGCGTTGTCGGAATAGCATTTGATTTTAAAGACATGAGTATCGAAACCTTAGCGCCCGTACGGAATCGAACCGGAAACAGTCAGAGATGAAAAGAACGAAAAGGAAAAATAGATGGAGGACTAATAAAATAGAACTATCAATATTACAAGAACTAAAGCGAAAGAATTAGAATTGAATTATTTGGAAAGAATCTTATGGTTAAAATAAACGATTTCAAGGCAATTGATTTAACCATTTTCCGCAAAGAATCGTTAATTGTTTATGTATTTCCTTTTAAAAAAGAAGATTCTCATTGATTTTTAGATCCCCCACTGAGAAAACTTAAAGGGACGCACTTGGATTCCGCGGGATATGCCAGACCTTTTCCAATAATTAAATTTCATCTTAAGGCTGATGCATTTATCCTAACATTGTCTTACCACTAGTGGTGAAAATTCAACACCTGTGTAAATGTGTTCTCTCTCCTCCTCGATAATTTTGTTGTTGCCGATGTTCGCGCTCCTGCTGTTAAGCATGAAAATCATTGCCGTGATGCGTTTTATGAAACAATATTATAATATAATTTTGAATGGCTCTGCAGTGGTTCAGTAGCTGAACCCCTCGCTGGTAACCTCGATTAATTGTAATATTCAATTAAATCATTTTGGGGGCTACTAATTTAATGTTATGAAATTTATTAAAAATGAAAATTAAGGATGAAACCGCTTTTTGGCGGTGGAAGTAAATAATCATCGAACAAATTAAAAATTAAAAGGTTTGAAATGGAAAGGTTAAAAACGCTTAATTGCATGACATTGCGTTATTGCGTTAACGTCAACGTCAATTTTTGACATTTGCAGGTTATGACGAACAACTGAAATTTGGTTTACATCCAGTCACAACATCGAGTGTTTTAGTTAATACAAATGACAGCGGGAACAACGTCATTAACACCACTTCAATATTAATTATTTTAATTATGACATAACATCTGAAAACTATTCAATATGGTTGTAATCACTTTTCACTTAAATGAATGAATAATTCACTTCAAACGATTTTATAACTCAATTATTTGTAATGCCAATTAACGGTACTTAACGTTAATTTCAACGGGTATCTGCTTTTTAGATGCAAAATTAAAAAATATGAAATTAGAAAAGCATAAGTGTTACAAAGAAAGAAAAAGAGAATAAAAAGAAAGAAAAAGAGCGACAAAAGGAAGAAAGTCATGTGAATTAAATTTGTAAAGAAATAAGAGTGGAAAAAAAGGAAAACAGAAAGCGAAAGTCGATCGGACTAACACGAAGAGAAAGAGAGTTTCGTGATCCATGATATTTACACATGCATCAGACTCATGCAAACAAAGAAAATCGACGACCAAACGATCATAGCCATCATCATCATGATCATCATTATCGCGTTCATGCGTTCAGAAACGATGAAAGCAATTATGGCAATTTTTGAAGCCACCGAGTGTCATCAAAACAACAATAACAACAACAGCAATAATAATAATTTAAGTATTTAATTGAAGACCACTCCTCCTCTCCGGGGATGCTGCTGCTGCCGCAACTGTCATCATCGTAATCACTCATTCATTCATCATCGTAGACAACGACGTTTACTCGCTCGTCACGTGAAAGCATAAGGCGCAGCTGATTGAAATGAATTGTCGCTTTATCTTGCGTTTTCATCGTTATGAAAATACGGCAATGTTGTGTAGCGGCTGGTGGGTTGAGGTGGGGGAGGTTATGTACATATGTGTGCGACTACGCATAGGATTCGGTCATGTCATGCCATCGTCACGTGTGGTTGTAAAACTGGAATGTTTTCGATGAGGTGGGCGTGAGTGTTGTTCATTCGATACATCATATCGATTGATGATCATCGATACAATCTCGAATTCCCTTTAACGATCTTTTTCAAGATTTTCAGATTTACCTTCCATAAAATAACTTCCATGCTTAACAACAAAAACAACAACAATTACCGGCTAGCTGTAAAATCATGAATAATTCGTCGATACGATTAACCGTTACTTGAAATTTATCCAGTCATTAATTTTAGGAGGCAAATGGGAATTCAACAACGCAGTAACAACAACAACAACAACAACAACAAAACAACATCAAAAAGCAATATTAACAACATCACCGTCAACAACAAGATCTTGGGATGATGTGAAAAGCAAAAGGAGGAGAAGAAAAATTGCGTGTTTGTCAATCGGTCATGTTTCAAGTTCAATTTAACATTCGTATACGTGGTGTGATTGTTGTTGTTGTTGGTTTTGTTATTGCTGAGTTAGATAATTTGCGAGATGATAAGATTTAAATGATTTGATTAATGAAGTTTTTAGTTAATTTGAAATTAAATTTTATTTACGATTGAAAATTAAAATTAATTCGTTCGTTAATCAAGATTTTATTTCGAGGTTTGGATGGAAATTTTTTCAAGTTTGTTGTATGTTTTTTAAAAACATTATCATCATGTGAATTCTGTTTTTGATAGTCAGGAGGGGTGAAGTAATAAATTATACTCCTTTTGAGTGTTTAATGGTTTCATTTTTTTTTATTTACAAAAAAAAAATTATCATTGTAAAATTGTGATGAAAATCAGAATTACGTAGACGGTTTCTAAATCCATTAAGTGGTTTTTCATTAGCCTTGATTTGATCTAGTTTTATAAAATATATGCAATAGCAAAGCAATATTTTTTAAAGCAAATTCAATAAACAGACTTGAGAAACTTAATTTTTCGATTTTCATTAAAATCTCAACGGTTCTAGTTTTTTCGTAAAAAAAGATAAGTTTCATTCGCTATTCGTTTATCTTAATCTTCCCAGAGTTTTGTTAAACAATAAAATTTGCATATTCATCGACATCATCACCACTACCAGCACCAGAAGCAGCAACAACAACACCGGCAACAGCTTGTTGCAAAAAGCGATCAGATTGTAGATCGCCATATAATTGGCCAAGAGTAAAAAAAAACCTGAAAAGCGAAATTCAGCTCAGCTCGAACGTGCTGGGAGACTGCTCGCAATATTGCAAATGTTTATATTCATTGATGTAAGGGGTGAAAAGTAGGAGGGTGTTATAGAATGCAAAGCAAGAGTGTGAAAGAGCGAGAGAGAGGGAGAGTTGAGGAAGAAGTTAGGAGGAAATTTATGAGGTTGATAATTTCTTTATCGACATTGATTAGGCCAGACATTCTTCCTTATTTCGCTTAGAGCAAATGCAGAGTCATCATGTACCGACTACCAACAAACAAAACAGCCAACTAATTACCAACAAATCAACCAACCAATCAACCAATCGATCAAGCAACTGATCAACGGACCGATCAGTTAAACCTGCTTAACAACCAACAAACCAACCAACGAGTCGGCGATGGAATCGAAGATCATACTTGCTCGTCATACGAAACCGAGTGAGAACGTTGATGAAGTTCTAAACATTTCTGCCCCCTCTGCCACCACTGCCGTCTCTGCATAGACGCTGTCAAACATATTTGAAACAAAAACAAAAAGAAAACGAAATAAAAAAAATTCCAAATATCGATAAATGTGAAATGTAATTATTTCCTCATGCAAATATATTCAATCACTCAATTACTTTCTCGCTTACTCATTCATATTCGATCGACCCTACTACTCTCCTCACTCATTCATTAAACGACCAGCTGGTTTGCTCCGGCTTATGTAAATCGGCAAGATGCCGCAGATACAAACAAACAAAACAAACAATTTTCAGTATTATGTTTGCTGATGATGATGTAGTTGCTGCTTCGAAGAGCGGTCGATCGGGAAGGTAGAATGACGGAGGAAGTGATGGTGGTTTGCCTCAGCCGCATTTACCACCGTGATAGCGCGATACAATCGATTCGTATCGAATCGAAGCATCTTCAGACCCTTCTCGGTCTTGTTATAATATTCATTACACATGATGCTAAAGGTTGGCCCATCATCCAGCACTTTAGGAAAACTGCACTTCGTGTATAGAAGACCTGCCGCATGACGACGATCAACGCGACTGACTGCGGAACGATATGCTGATGCGGTTTGAAAAGCAGTTACCGGTCGTCTGTGACAACTTAACCGATCTAGACGTTTGAAGGCGCTTGAGACAATCGAAGAGTTGGCGGGATGACTGGTATGACTCTGGGGCATCCGGCTTATTATGCAATGTCACGATCTGAATGTGCGAATAATAATAATCCTTTAATGTGTTTATGTAACTTCTAAATCATCCTCTTCAGTGTATTTGTATGTGTGTACGATATGTGTGTGTGTTATATCACACTAACGCGCCCTACCGCATACTAACGCATTACAATTGCGCGTCACCGAAGAAAAACCGTGACGGCCGCACATGTGCAATCCTAAATCTTTTGCTGTTCGACAACCGAAGTTAATTTTTCACCGAGCTTTTCCTGAAGTCATTTGCAGATCAATAGAGTTACGGAAGGGCCAAGCGTAGTGACCGCATTGGAAGTCAAAGGTTTCATGTTTTATAGCGTAATTTGAAATGCTTTATTTCCAATTTAATATGAATCAATATTTAAATTTTTAAAAACTGTATATATTTTTTGTTCTTCTATACGTTTTTTATACGCTTTAGGACTTTAGCCATTTGAATTGTTAAAATTTACTCGTTCAGTCTTAATGATCTTTTAGTTAAATTCACTCGTTACTCGAACCATTGGTTCTGCTCGCCGGTATCTAACTTTACACACGTTGGATGCGGCGTGGTTCCAACCTTGCAATTTTCGTTTCTATGAATCTCCCAATAACACACATGAAAAAGCAACGTGACGTGTAATAAATTTTAAAATGCTTATGAGACGAAATTACGAACGAAAGAGGTAAAGTTTAAGTAGAATTGATAGTTGAATAATTGAAGCAGTGGGAGTTAGTTTGCCGCTATAGAAACACGGGCGGTAGAAGTATACGCCCTAGATTACATGGCAATTAATTGATTTTTATTTAATCGAAATATTAATAAAAACATTTTTCATTAATTAAAAATATTTATATTTATATTTATTTATTAATTGATTTTTATTTAATCGAAATATTAATAAAAACATTTTTCATTAATTAAAAATATTTATTTTTTCGTTCTAAATTCGTGAAATTGGTAACACTTTTGGATGTTTTAGTTTTTTTGCGTGCTAGTTTTTTTAATTTAATCTTTAATTAAACTAATTCCATTTATTTTGTTTGTAGTTTATTGTGTGTTTGTTGCGTTTGTACGTTTTATTAATTTTTTCTTAAAGTTTTGATTAATTTTCATTCATCGAATTTTTTTGGTTGCGATTTAATTGGATTGACTGCACACGGACGAACGATTCGTGCGAGTCGCAGCGTAACGTTTGGAGAAGATTCTTCTTCATTTAAACTGAGACGCTTGTGCTTTGGCCTGGTCGGTATTTCTTAGATGTTATTTATTTCCAGCGGTATTTGATGATTTGGGCCATAAGCATCAACGGTGTTATTGCCAAAACAAAAAATAATTACGGAACTCTGGTGGACACCAGATTAAAACGTGATCAGTTTGTTTGTTTTCTTGAAATACTGACGCGAGTGCGGCAATTAATCTTTTAGCGTGTGGGTAAAGCATTAGTTCCGTTCTACGTCTCGACGCCTCAGCAAATGGTTTCTTAGGCATTTTAATAATTCATCAGCCTCTTCCGTTTATTGACCAAATTGTGCTACGGTGCAGAAACTCTTCTTCAAGTGGAATTTCAAATCTATTCCAAAGATAGTTTTATGTGTGGATTTCTTTATAAAAACATATCTACACACATATAGATTGAACCTATACCGTCTGCCTACTAATACACGCAAACCTAGTCCAGACAGAATGCCACCGAGCCAGCAAAATGTTGGTCGAAACACAAATGTACAGTTCTATGGGTTTCCGTTTCTGCATTAACCGACTTGAAATTATGTATTATCACTAGCAATACTCGTATCGCTATCGGCCTCTAGCCAATAGCATCACTATTATCATCATCATCATCACCACTATCAACTTCATGGACGATGTAAGAATGAAAAGCACGGCCGCCGCCACGCTTCTCGTAGCAGGTGAAATGATTATAAACATTCATCAAATTAATGGGGTATGAGTTTTAAAGTGTTTTTGCATTATCATCATCATCATGGTCATCGTCATCATCGTCGTCGTCGTTGCGAAGGTAACCTGCCATTGTGGATGGGTGGGTGTTCGTATTTTTCATCTGAGAGCTTTCAGGTTTCATTTCAATCGTAATTAAAGAGATTTTAGAGTTACTAAATTTGGGAAAGAGTTTGCCGGAAAGGGCCACCTTGTTATTGTTGTTGGTGGTGCACCTGTTTTTTGTTTTTCCCATGGCCGATCTTGGCCGATCATGGTCAATGTTTATTTAGTTTTCACCTAATCTGTCACAGCGAATTGTTTAGATTTCTTTGAAGAGGAAACACGCGGGGAGTATCGGCGTTCGGGAATAGGTTTGGCCTCAGGATTGGCTGGTCAGTGTTTTAGTTGATTTGATCTTAGTTTAGATATAAATCAAATAAATCTTTTAAAGGAGCACAAATTAATGAAATAAATCCCTTAAGAATCGAATATATCGAGATTTTTTGTTTGTTTGTGGAATTCTTATTACGCCTTGTTTGGTGAATTGAATGGGTAGCAAAAAAAAAAAGACTTGAAGGGCCTTGAATTCTCAGCTGTTCATAATGAAAATAGACGCATTATTTCATTTCTTTTTCATTTACACATATGACGTATTTGACTGACTCGACAGACGACCAATACCCAAAGGCAATGAAAATAATTACGATCGTAATGATAGCGGTTATAATAATGGTCATGATAATGATGATTTCAATAATGACGATCGTCTATTAAGTGAGTAGTGCATAAGTGAAATAGATAGATAGATAGACAGATAAAGGTAGAACACGTAGCAATAAATAGTGCCATTTGAGGCACGAATAATGTGCTCAAGACTTTTATTTCGTTTATTTAAGAATCAGTAGAAGAAGTTGAACAGGATCGTTTTTGGTGGAAGTGACCCAGAATTAGAACAACGGAGGCTAAAGGGATGCATTAAGAAATAATAATGAAATTAGTTATAGAATTTAAGATATTCATTAATAATAAAAATTAAAAAATCAAAATAAAATTAAAAAAGAAAAATTTAATTGATAAATAAGAGAAAATACGAATAAAGAAAGAAAATTACTTATTAAAATTAATAGTATTTAAAATAAAGAATTAAATCAAGAAAAGTTAACTCTATTTGAAATAGAAAAAATCAATGAAGTTTTAACAGAATAATAAATCCAAATATACAAAATAAAATAATTGAAATTATAAAAAATAATTAGCATTTACTTCAAATCTTTAGTTATTTTTTATTTATTAATTTGAATATATTAGCTCGTATTTATTTATTTTAAATAAAGGTTGTTTTTTATTTTATATAAATAAAAAATTCAAGAAATAATAATTACAATATTTTTTTGGTTAATCGAAATTATATTAATTTATAAATATCTTATATCTCGAATTAATTAATAAATTTAATAAAATTAAAATTTTAATTAAATATAATTATTAAATAAAATTAAATAAATTATACGAAAGCGCGAATTTCAAAATTCCTAGCGCCCAACATAGTCGTACGCCTCTGTATTTTAGCGATTGTTGCGTTACATTTCTAAGATTCCTGTCTGAATTAGTGGCCAACGTCATAATGAGGAAAATTACGAAACAATAAAATAAAACTTGTTGACCGAGAGTGGCTTTTGGTGTCGCCAAACATTTTTGAATTTAGCAAAATGTTGTAATTTTTTTAAATTTGACGATTTATTTATATATTGTCTAAATGATATAAAAATGTTTGAACAGTTGTTAAAAATATAAAGAGTAATTTATATTGAATTAAGAACAAAACTCGTAAGAGGAAGACATCAAAAATTACAGAAACTTCGGTAAAAATTCGTCGAAAAACTTTTTTAAAATATTTAAAAAACCAAATACATTTTTATCATAGTTTTATAAGAGAACATAAAAATAATATAAAACCGATTAAATAGAAATCAACGTTGGGAAACACTTGTGGTATGGATATATCACATATTCATACATACTTACTCACACGCAAACACACACACACACATGCACACATACGTTCGTCTATGTTTGTATTTATTTAATGTTATTTCTTGAATTTGCACGGTTCTAATTCTGGTAGAAACTTTAATGAATTCTTTGGCAGCCCGCTACTGGCTTCGGGAGAGTGTTTGCTTGTTCGTCCGTTTGTTTGTTTGTTTGTTTGTTATTCTATTCGTTGTTATTGTTGTTGCTGTTGTTGGTGGTTATTTTTTTGCTTTGTTCTTGGTGATTGTAATTGTTGATTCTTCTTCTTGATTTTCTCCGGTGCAAAAACATGGAAGCGAACGCGTTGAGCTGAGTTGAAATACACTTGATAGATGCCGATCGAGTTAGTTTAGTTAAGATCGTGTCTGGTGGAAGTGTTCAGTTTTCGAGCTAAAGCTTCTGCAAATAATCACACGGTAATATACAATAAGCAGTGCATATGTGTTTACTTGTATGTGTGTGTGTGAGTATTAGCGTTTTTCGTTCGTTCATACAAACGCTTTTACCTATCGGTTTAATGTCGAAGGACGTAAAGAGGAGAAGAAGGATATAAAGTAAATCAATAAAAAGTTTTCTGTAAATATACTTTAACAAATTATACGTTCGTCTATCAATCCGTATTAAATCATGATTAAATCTAAAGAAAAGAAAACATTAAAATGAATTTATGACGCGAATTTCATAAAAAGCCGGGCTTCCAGAATTTTGTGTAAAAAAGTTATATTTGCTTAAAAGAATTCCAATGATAAAACCAAAAACGAAAATTAGTGATATTCCGAAATACAGAATTCAATGCTTTTTAAGAAACGTAAGTTCAAATAACGCAGATTTTTGAAAATATAGTATTAGTAATTTAATTAGCTCACGAGCTTTTATTGTACAATTAAAATTATATTGCATAGATCTTGATAATTTTTTGTAATTTCATTAAAATGTCATTAAATAATAAACAAAGTTTAAATTAAATACAAATATAATATAATCAAATTTCTTTATGAATAATTTTTTTCGATTAATAATTTGAATGATTTTTTTGTAATCTTCTTAAACTTTCGACTTCTTAATGCTTTTATGAACTTACTCGTAATAATGTATGTTTTTTTAATATTAGTTTTCTTAAAATGTTCTGGTTCTTTTCCAATTTTTTATAAGTTTTATGAATTTATTCTCGATTTAAAAATGTTTCCCGGACATATTTTTAAATATTTCTATTCATTTCCACCTGATTTTGCATTTTGTTTTTAAAATCATTCATAATAAAATTTTTGCTTTCATATCTCTAAATTTATTCCTGATTTTTTTGAGTTTTTTTTTAATGAATCCTTTTTCTTTTAGATTCCTTAAAATATAAATAAAACTTTTCTCTTGATATTAAAAATTGTATTTATTAAATTTTTTAGTTTTTTGGGAAATTTGTATGATATTGTAAACCCTTTTTAAAATTTTTTTTTTAAATTATGTTTCATAAAATTTTAACGAAGCCATTTTTTATTTAAACAATTAGGCTTCTCAAACAAGCCACGATTGCTTCTTAAAATATTTATGAATTTTTCTCGATTTAGTAAAAGCTTTTAAACACTAGATTTTCTATTACATCAATAAAAGAATATTTAAAAAATAAAAGATTATAAAAAAAGTATTATAATAAAAAATATTAATAATAAACTAAGAATATAATTGGAAAATAATATAATATAAAAGAAAACCAAATTGTTTCCATAAAAATATTTAAGTATAAGAATTTGATTTTAGTAAAGTATTTCCTTAAAATTTAATTCTAAAACTTATTCCTTAAAACTACGTAAATCTGAAAAACATAGCTGCTTACAATCACAGTTATATTTTCTATTATTTTTTCATATGATATTAGCATATTCGCTATTTATTCTATAAATTTAGTATTATAAAAATTTTTTCTTTTGATTGAGAAGATATTTTTAATACGATTTGTTTATGAATTTCATTTTACCTCTTTGTATTGATGTTATTTCTATCTTGCTCATTTTAATAAAAGCTGTTATCTCGTTTTACTACTTCGCTTTAACAAAACGAATTCGTTTCGTTAAATTATTTCATGTCCAAATCATTCAATTTTATTTTCTGGTATTGATTTTTCACTAAACTTCTCGTACCACAAACTCGAATAAACCCATTGCGATCTGCCAAAATATTTCTTATTGTTATCTGACGAATTGGAGACAAATTCATTCAATAATTACAAACACTTCGAGTAAATTTACGATTTACGATTTCTCCATAATATTTATCGATAATTCGAGGTAGTAAACACCAAGCGACTTTATGAATTTGTTAGTACTGCCATTACAATTGTCATCACTAATCTTGATGACAGTTGTTAAAAGATTTATCATTCTTGGCGTGCTATTTTCTTTTTACTATTGTTCAACTAACAAATTAGTTTCTATAATTTGCATACTCCTTTTTTTCTTTACTTTTCACAGCTTTTTGTGAATAATTCAGAGAGAGAGAGAGAGAGAGAGAGAAAAAAGGGAGAGAGAGCAGTAGAGAAAAAAATTATTTATGCATATTTCCTTCGTTCGTCCGTAATTTGTCTTAAGATATCGAACGAATATTCATGTTATGGCTTTCATATTTTCCAAGAGGTGCATCAAGCAGAAGGCAAGAAAAAGGGTAAAGCAGCCGAAGGCCGAGGGGGTGAAAGACGTGGTCGAGAGACGAGGTGGGGAATATTTGTGGTGTGGTGATTACGATTGCAAAAATCTGATTGGTTATGAATGCCTTTGAAGTCAGACAGATAAATTGGCTATACGTTTTGACTGATTGAATGGTTTGTTGGTTGGTTGGCTGGTTGATTGACTGGTTGCTTGAATAACCGATTGACCGGTTGGCTGAGTGACTGCATGACTGCTGGGTAGAATGCAGGAAAGAGAAGGTCAATCGGTTTTTTTTCAAAAAAAAAACTTGCCATAATAGCTTTTTAACTAACTTTTACATTTTCCAAAAGCCAAAGCCGGCAGACGATAGACGGACAGCTGAGAGCAATGACGATGACTCGGAGATATGGAGCTGAAACGGCATCACTATTGCCACTGCCACCGACATCGTCCATCATATTGGTGTTGTTTAGCAGGAATCGTTTTTCTTTCTTTTTCTCTCCTCGGCTATTTTTGGTTTTTTCTGTCTTTTTTCTTTTTGCTCATAAAAGTTTTTAATTAAAAAATTGGTTTTTTACATTTTACAGAAGTATGTTTCGAGGTTATTTTTGTTCATCGAAACCGTTACGTTACGTTACGTTGTTACGATACGGTGCGTGTGCATAAAAACGTTGCCGCAGTTATTGTTGTTGTTGTTGTTGTTGTTGTTCATTTTTTGTTTGGATCTCACAAAATATGTTCCATTTTCGACGTGACTACTTTTCAATACTTTGTATCTGGAATTGCCGTTAAATCTTTAGGAATCATTTTAAAGCTAAAAATATTCTTATTTTATTTTTATTATTTTTTTAAAACTTATTTTGTGTTTATTGATTCTTTCTCATTATTGTGAGAACTCTTTGTCTTCAACAAATTTTATTTGAAATGTTCTGACTCGAAGATGGCAGTGCTTGCGGTCCAAGACGTATATTCATACATATGTTCACATACACACACATATGTATATATACATCGAATTTTATTAGATCCTTACTTTTACCGTAATAATAGTAAAATATTTCATAATTATATATTAGTTTGAAAACCAGTCAGGATTGTGAAAATTAAAAAAAATTACTTAGAATTTCGTGAGATAATTTTCGTCATATTTAAAAACTACTTAAAAGCAATTTTATACAAACATTCATCTCACATTCGTTATGACTGGTATCTATGCATTTTTTATAGACTCGTCTGGCACCCGTCTGACTCAAGAAGGCAAACAATTCTTATGCAATTTGTATAAATGGTTATGATTACATCATGAGCCTTAATGGATTTTCATGAATGTTAAAAAATCATTTCAGACAATGTTGGAAAATTTGACAAACGAATTTGTTTGAAGAGCTGATTGTTCGCTAATGTTTGCTTGATTAGCTAGTTTAGTTCGATTACTTTTTTGATTACTTTGTCAATGTATTTGACAAAGTAATATTTTGATTACTTTGTCAAGTTCATTGACCATCAATGTGATTTCTTCGCGTTTTCTTTGTTCGCCAAAATGTTTACACGTTTGTTGTTGTTCTTGTTCATTTATTAAAAAACTATCGCTTTCAAATACCGTTAATTATTTTTTCGTTAATCTTCTGAAGTCATCATACACAAAACACATCATACATCATACACACATACACACACACTTTGTGTCAACATGATGATGATGATTTGATCTGATGATGATGATCTTAATTTTGTTATTGCTTCATTAAACGAATTATTTTTTGAGGCGAGTCATTCATTCTCCTTCTTCATTCCTCTCAAATGTTTCTTCGTCACTCTTTTTAATTTTTAAATTTTGTCTTTTTTCATTTCCTCTGTCTTTTTCTTCTTTCTTTTTATATTTTTTTCTCATCAATTTCTCGACAATTTTTTCACATGACATTTTGACTCAGCCGTCGCGCACCAACCATAAGAGGCGGTCGTGAAACACAATTTCTGTTCAGTGTTCTTTTTGTTTTGGTTGTTGTTGTGGTTATTGTTTATATTGCTTCTTCCGTTGTTGTTGTTATTGTTACAGTTTTCATTGCACTTGTTCTTCCGACAATAAAGCAACAATTGTTGCTTCCTCATTAATTTTTTAACGTGTCGGTTTTTGCCTGCTAAAAAGTAGTTTTTAAAAAAAAAGAAGCTAATTTATTAATGCTTTAATAACTTATTTGTTTGAGAACGATTGAATATGTATGAATGAGATTATTGCTTTCTTCTTCAATATAATTTTCAATATAATTTTTATTTAAATTTATTTAATTTTCTACGAATTTCGTTTTATTTAAGTTATATGCTAAGATATAGTATTTAGTTTATACTAAAAATATTTATTAACTTTAATATAGATTGCATTTATCCCAATTTAGTCTAAAATTTTCAAATTCAATTTTTCTTTTATTTAATTTCGCAGTTAATTATTTTTAATTAATTCATATGAATAAAATTGATATGAATTTAATTTGATTGATACGAATTTATATTTAATTATTTTAATATGGATTGTATTTATCTCAATTTAGTTTCAAATCTTCAAATTTAATGTTTAATTTAATTTATTTAATTTCACAATTATTTAGTTTTATGTGATTTACATGAATAAAATTGAACATTTAATTGTTATGACTTTATATTTGACTAAATTAATACGGATTGTATTTAACTTAATTTCATCCAAAATCGTGTATTTTTAATTTTTAATTTAATTGATTTGATAATGATTTACTAAGTTTATATAAACAAATTAATTTTCTAAAAATTGAAAAATGTAATTTTACTAATTAAGAAAATATTTAATAATTAATAAGTATTTAGTTTTCTTTACTGTTTGGTATTTCAATATAATTCAGATTTTTAGATGTTATTTTTGATTCAGTTGATTGTATTAATTATTATTCTTTTATTTTCGAGGATTATTTTTATTCTCATTTCAATTTTTTTAACTTTAAAATTATCTCATATAAATTTATTGATATAAATAATATTTAATTTATAAAAGTTTTAAATATTTCAATTTAAATTTTTAAATTGTAAATTTTTAAATTTTACATTTAATTTAATTAAATTAATTTTATATTAGTTTCAGTTGTTTTATCTACACCATTTACATTTCTCTCTAGACCTATTGCATATTTCAGTTTTATTATATTTTGTCAAATAACACACATTTCTCCTCCTTCTTCCTCCTTCTTTTTCTTTTTTATATCTTCCCATTCTTGCCCCTTCATAACGTGAAGACTGTTCTCATCGACACCTGTTGATTGTTTAATTAAAAACTGTTTTTGCAACAACAGGTTGCAAAAAATCATGGTCATTATTATTATTCAATAGGTCTAGAATAATTATCGACTCATTCAATAAAATGATGAACGCTACGACTGTGATTACAATCAACGATTAATTCTTAAATCCAATTTTGTCATTAATATAGAACGATTTGAGCACTCCTTCATCGGATATTTATCGAATCTTCATTATGATTATGAATATCTCATTATTTTCATTATTATTATAATGAAGACAATTATTAGCAGATGAAGTAACAAATAAATGAAGTGGGTGAAGTGAAATGAAGTTTATCCTCTTCATTAAAGATTATTATCATTCAAAAGTATTTTTTAGTACGATACCGTTTGTATCACAATTTCATCACTTATAAATATATCACATCTAATGATTATTTTATTATTATTTAATAATTGTTTTTGATTAAACTTCTAATTTATTGCCATTTAATTTCGTCACGGTAATCAATGACCATTGTCGGGTGGTGTATTGGTGAATTTTTAGCCCTTTTTCCCATTTTCTGTATGATATTATCATTTATTACTCATGCATGAATATTATCATCAGAATTATTTTCTTCGCCTCTTTCACCTACTTCTTAATTATTAAAATTAATTTCATTACTTGGAAAAGGATTTTGCTTTGTCTTCTGCTCAAACGCCATAACTGATATTATCATAATCACTATGAATATTATCACTAACATCATTGTCATTATCATTATTATTATTATGATCATAATTATGATCATTATTATCACCGATAGTGTACGTAAAACAAGTTATGCATGACGTAGCAGAGAGTAAAGTGCTTACTGGGCTGTCGATTGCCGGAGGCAGAAGGCGGCAAGTGGCAGTTTCATTAGCTGAGAAGAGTATTCGAATTCACGTTCACATACTTACAACAGCTGAAGGAGCAATAATGACAAAACTAACAACAACAATGGGAACAACAAGAACTCCGTCAGGCAGTGAACAAATCTAGAAAATCAGCTAGAAGTAGTTGAAATTCTAAAAGTTCAAGTCAAAGTAACAACAAAAATGATAACATTAAAAACAACAACAACAACAACAACACCAACCATAATAATAACAACTACAACACGGGTAAAAATCCTAAAGCAACAACAAACAACGCTCTATCGTAACACCAGCTCAAATGAAGGCCAAACCAGAAAGTTAAGGAACAACAATCATCGCAACAACAACGGTTGCAACAAAACCGATTTTAACAGCAATGCGACGAACAACTTCAAAATCAAGCGACTCTGACAGTAAAAAGTAGTAGCATCAGCATCAAAATCAGCAACGAGCAACGCGCGGCAACAGCAATAATAGTCAGCGTATTTTGGGACCTTTTTTTTCAAACTGTCCGTGGAAATATCCAGAAAACCGGAGCGTAACGTCGTCGCGTACCGCATGCATCATCTCGAACCGGGCCAAACCGCAAAGATATACTACATAACTGCACTTTCCGCATTTTCCGTTTTGCGACAACATTTGCGACGCGACGACGTAAATTCAACGGACTTCGAGTTCGGAATAAGAATCCAGTCGAGTCGGATCGAGAGTCGGTTGTCCCGACTTCTAAGTTCAGGCCGGTCTGGCTTGAATGATGAACAACAAATAAACAACAACAACAACAACAATAACAACAATAACAACAACATAAATAATAATAACAAAAACAACAGTAGTGGAATCATCGGATATCAAATTTCTATAAAGAATACTTATATTTTCCTGATATTCTCATCATTGTTGCTGTTATTGTTGTTGCTATTGCACCCGAAACTGTTGTCGTTCATCTACTTATTACTATTTTTTTTTTGAGAATATATAGAAATTCTTTGTTTACGTGGACGGACTAAAGGAATGGAAAATAATTATTGGAGTTACGTCATTTTGATATTAGTGCGGTTTTTTCGTAGTACTTTTGCAACAGTTATTTGTTGAAACAAGTTGCAGCAATTGTTGCTTTTGTTGTTGTTGTTGCTTTTGTTCTTCCACGCATCACTATACGTTGCTGACAATAAGCATCACTTGCTTCAAAGATTAGCCTAATCAACCGCTAATTATTGCAAGACTTTTCAAAAATCAAACAGGCAGACGTTTTTAAACCAGCATTAGCAAATAAGGATAGAAATATCATCAACAACAGCACTTGCCCGAAACTCAGCAACATCAAGCAAAACCGACAAGTTGAATTACTTCAAACAAATGTACATTGACCACGAACAGATCGCTCGAATGGACGGACGGACAAGGATAGACTCTGATGACTTACAATCAGCTTTTATTATAGCAGTTTCAATTCGGGCCTCAGCCACAGATTCTGTCTAAGGACTGGCATCTAGAATCGTCTTTCCATTGAGAAGTTTTCAACAAACTCCGACTTCCGTTTCGTTCGTAATTAGTTTGTATTTGTATAGAGTTTTAGTTGGCCATTTATGGTGATGGTACAAAAAAAGCCAGCCAACCAGCCTTGCGACCACTTGTTACCTTCATTTAATTTCGCTACCTTTTCGTTCACCTACCCCGCCCTCTTAATTCCTTTTCGTTCCCTTCGTCTCTTTATCGTCAACGTGCATTTTTTTGGTGTTCGGCAGTGGGCCAAGCAAACAACGCCGTGTTGGCGCATTGAGGGCGTTTTATTGTCTGAAATCATTGGTCACGTTTTAAGCACGCGCGCGCCCGGTGGCAACCACCAGCCAGCCACCAGTTGATTGCTCTCAAGGTGAAACATTTCACGTCAATTTATTTCTCCTCCGATCTATTCAAATTGAAATGAATGCAATGCAATGAATACAAACCTACTTTAAACTTCGCTAGTTGTTGTTATTGTTATTATTATTGTTGTTGTTGTTGTTGTTGTTGTTGTTCGTCTATTATCGCACACCAGCCCCGGCCGGCAAAGTTTGACGCCATACTTTTGAACTAAAACTAGTGAACGTCATTAACGTGCGCTGAACCTCCCGATTCTAGACGGAGGGTACGAGGGATTAAATGAACGTTAAATGTTGAATGCTGACTGTTGGACGTTGGGAAACGGTCTATATATACACATATATATGTGTATGTGTGTGTTCGTTCGTACATGCGAAGACGTAACCACCATTCAAAGAAGATCGTAACCAGAATTGATAGTATTCCAGTTGTAACCATTATTCATTGCTATTGCATTGTTATTGTAATTTTATGCAATCGCATCTTCTTTTTCAAGTCCGTATCTGCCCTCGGGTACGCTGACGCTCCATTGTATATACATATGTGCTCGTACAGTCGTATATAGTTGACATATATACCAAAACTCTTTGCCGGAGAGCATTTAATATGTACGAAGACGTTTTTGTCACGATTTTGTCACGATTGTATTATTTATATAGTTTCTCGAAATTGAAAAGAGAAGAAAGAAGTAATAGGAAATGGGTGGAAGAAGATGTAAGAAAGGATAGGAGGAAGAAAGCAGGACAGTGGTAGATAAGCTTTATCTGCAATCTAACTATAACTTTTAATGCCCTACATTTTTGTTATATACATGTGTGTATATGTGTGTATGTCAAATGTGAGGTTTGCATATCCTTATAAGGCAAAACGTATGAAAGAAGAAAAGAAAAAGCATGACAAACACTAGTATTAGTAGATATAAACTAATATGTAGTCTCTTGTAAATATGATTTATTTATTTATTTATTTATTTATTTATATATTATCACCTCATACGAACTTATCTCTAGAAATCTAACAAATACAAGCAGCATTTTTTCTCGGGCCATAGGCTTTGATTGATGGTCAGATGTGTGGAGAAGCGGCATCAAATCCAAATTGATTAAAATCGGTGACACATATTTCTTTTGTTTTAATTAATGGATTTTATTTGTCTGGGATAAATTACAGAGAAATTAAAAAATTATTTATGAGTTTTTAAAATGTTTTCTTTTTTTGATAATACGATTCTATGTCGTTAGACCTCATTTTGTAAGATTGATCAATCTGGTCAACTTAAAATGCAATCTTGTACTAACACTTGGTTATTGCCAAAATGGAGTACAAAACCAGCAGAAATGTACAACAAAATTCTGTTGGGGAGATGTATTGCAATAGAACCAGTCTCAAACCAAGCAAAAGCTACACAAAAAGACCTTAAACGGTCTTATACGTTAGTATATTTTGTAAAAAAACCCACTAGTGGCTCATCACTTATCACATTCTCAAACCATATTAATATGAAAACGACAGTGTTTCTCCAATTCTCAAACCATATTTCGGGATATTTTATCTATATACCAGGCCCTATATCACTTCTTTCATTCATTAATTTCGTCACCAATTCATGAATTAATTAAATATTTATCATTGCTTTTATAGAAATAAAATTAAACTCATTCTAAAGAAAAAATCTCATTAAAGAAGTATGTCAATGTATTAGTGAGGTCACCTCTACGTTAAATATCAACCTCTATTCTTTTTCATCATCTCTTTCTTCCTTTTTGTTCCGAAATAAATTGCAAAAAATTAAAATGTTTGAAACAAATTTAATAAAATCTTTAATAAATTAGTGTTAGCTCTATTAAATGTTGTTGTTGTTGTTATTGTTGTTGTTGTTGTCATCATCAACTATTTTGATGTATGTTGTAATTGTTATGATCGTAAATGTATGCTTAACAAATAACTGGTTTTGTTGCTCAGCCACGTTTACTACAAAC
The DNA here is from genome assembly GCA_963966595.1 of Physocephala rufipes. NCBI lineage: Eukaryota > Metazoa > Arthropoda > Insecta > Diptera > Conopidae > Physocephala > Physocephala rufipes. The sequence goes on along the minus strand of OZ016501.1, from coordinate 4,388,192 downwards.
AATTTCAAAGCAACAACAACAACTATGACAACAGCAACAACAAATGTAAGAAAGGGACCCTAGCTCGTTCTTTCTGCAGCAAAATGACAAATGATGCAACATCGGCAGAAGCGCGAATTCGATTGTTGTTGTCATTTCGTCTTGTTGTTTTTGTTGCTTTTGTTGTTTTCGTTGATGTTGTTGATGTTGTTGCTTCTGCTTCTGTTTCTAAATTAATTTTTGCAAACAATCCACTTCAAACAAACACAAAAACAGCGACAACAACACCAACGAAACAAGATATTCTTTAGCACCGAGCACCAAGAGCAACAACTTCATATTAAATCTGAACTGCAATTATTTATTGCCGAAGAAGACTTGACGATTAGTCGCCTGGTTGGAAGTCAAGTAAAACTAACAGGCTGTTATTGTTGTTGTTGTTGGTGCTACTATTTTTGTTAGTATTGTTGTTGTTGTGGTTGTTTGAGTTGTTGTTGTTGTTGGTGTTGTTGTTGTTGTTATTGCTATAGTATGTATAACTGGAACGGATATTTTAAACGAAAATTGTTGACAAACTTCTAGTTTGTCTAAGCATCAAAAACAAAAACAACAACCGAAAATTGCAAGAACAACGACGTGCATACCCAAACATGCGCAATGATCGTTACGAAAACTTTTCTAAGTTCACCATCGTGTTAAGTGTGATAGCATTGAAGGAAGAAGAAGAAACTGTAATAATCTCATGAAATCGCGTAAAGTGAGAATAAAGCAATTCACGTTTGGCGAGAACCCGCAGATCTGCGGACGACTATGTAAAAAAAGAAAAAAACAATTCCGATAAAATAAAAAATCGATTATTGAGAATTGGTAAAATTGCAACGCTTTGCGCTGCAAACAATTTTGCTGTCTTCTATAAATCCACAAAATATTTAAAAATTAAATTCATTTCTGTCTTCTGTCTTCTCCCTGTCTCTTTTCTCTCTGTCTCTTTTTATGCGGAACAAATTTATGGGAAAATAAGAAGCGTTTGAAATGCTTGAAATTATTGAAAATAATCGCGTTCGCTGTCGATGCCGTTGTCACCGTTTTGCAGTGCTTTGCCGCAACGTCAGTGGGTCGCGAGCATGGAATGCGTTGTGTTGCGTTATATAAAAATTAGTTTAATGGCAATTGTTGAGCGCATGTCGAAATGACGCAAAATTAATTTCAAGTAATTTTTGGAATTTATTGTTATTAATTTTCTTGTCGTCGTTCTTCTTGTTAATTACTTTTATTTATTTATTATTTAATTTTAAGCGGTTTTCTTCTTATTCCGTCTCTTTGTGTTTTTGTCGCGATCACGCGATATATTTTGTATTTAGTAATTAAATCGGGTTCTGGTTGTAAAAATAATTGCATCGACGACTTTTTATTCCCGAAAGTTTTCTCTCCGTGTAGAAAAGAAGTAGCATTAATTAAAGAAAACTTCTATAAAGAGGAAGTTAAAAATGAAGAAGATAAATAAATAAATATAATTCGTGTGAGGCTAATTAATTATTTGTCAGAAATATAAAGCGTAGACATTAAAATTATCACATTGCAATAATATTTAATCATGAGTTGGTTTGCGAAGCGATACGAAACTATACGTTACGATACGATATTAATCAATTCAATCAATCCAACCTGTGAATCAACTTAAGACGTGTGGCATTGCCGAGTATTAACGAGATTATATGGATATGAATAGTTATCATAGTTTTGCAGTTGTCCCTGCTTTGCGACAAGTTTTTCAATTAAACGAAGAGGACAAAAAAATCCCGAGAGACCTCTAAGGATGTACTATTGAAAATCTTAGGGAGAGAAGCGAAGATGTTTAGGAAATTTTTCAACTTCAAAGGTATTCTATCCGATGAATAAGTATAACTTTTGGGAGAGGGGGGGGAGTAGGAAAGGGTAGGGAAAGATAAAACTATAAGAAATTCGAAAAATAAGAAAACATTAAAAGCTTTGAAAATTCAAAAATTCACATATTCTTTTATTTCATTTATACAATCCTTATACAACTTTATGATTTTATTTTTAATAATAAAACAACTCATTTTCCAAAGGGTTCTTAAGTTAACTTTCTGCTTAAGATTTGCTTTCATCATACTTCTACGATGATTTATATCAATTTTTTGCTTAATACCTTTTCTTATAAAATTAAATTGTTTTGCTTTCATATTATTTTCAATAAATTGATAAATAATTTATTTGCTAAATTTAGTGAAAGTCTTGCTAAAACATCCTAATATTTAAAATTTAGGAATTATTTCAATGATTTTCCTTTTTACATTTTCATTCGAATTCTGGTGTCAGTTATAAAAAATGATAGATTTTATTAAAAGATTGAATAAAATTACATTATTCATTCAAGATATATATTCTCTCAGGTTACGCGTAAGTTTTCGAGATTCTTTTCAAAGACTTCGCTGCTGCAGTTTGGTGAATTTGGTGAATTATTCTTCTAATCGCCAAAGTCTCTCACCTTGCCTTCCAACTGGTTTTGTAATCGATGGGATTTTTCCAATTGAAATGAATCATTTTTGAATGGAATCGAATTGAGTGGATTTTGAATCGAATTCAAAAAAAAATTGTTGGTATTACAATATCTTCTCAATATTATGTGCCTTCATTACCACAATCTTTCTCGATTTCATTTGAAAATGTCGCATAAGTTATGGTAAGTTATACATACGAATTGGCTCCTGTTCTCTATCCGCAAATATTTTTTCATAAATCCCCGGGGATTTGCATTTCAGATTACTTTATCTTGCCTTTTTCAAAATTGTTTTTTATGGTTTTTAGCGTTTTTATAACTTCCTACTTTGTTATGAGTAACATGTTACATTCGGGCGTATGCACACACACGCTCACTGACATATCCATATATGCATGTATACATACGTATATGTATATATATAATATATGACAGACTCTGGATCTGAGGCGCCGCTCCCTGTTTCAGTGTTTCGAAATTTATCGTTAGCCTGATCATTCTAATGATGCACTTAGTCAAGTTCATTCCCAGATTAATTACACCTTCTTAACGCCGTATATTGCGATACTTAATTTCACAGATACTAGATACTTCCAGTATCTAAGACTTCATACAAGCATAATTAAGTTGATTCCGATGCTAATAAATGTATCCAACTGATCTTTACTGTGGTCTAAATTGTGGTCTCGTCTTCCTTTAACAGACATACATAAATTTGTTACCCATCAGGACTACCAACAGCTAACAACGAAAACAACAACAACAACAACGGCGGCAACAGGAAAAAACCACAAAAGCATCACAATAATCAAGATATGAAAAGAAATGAAGTTTTTTATTATGAATGCATTTTTATGCGTTGTTCTTGAGTAAGAACGATCCATACGTTATGCCGCCCATGTCCTTCTATTATATTTCCGCAAAAGGGATTTTCCCAAAGGGATCGACTTCTTATTGATCGCTCACTCACTCACTCACTCACTCACTCGCTCACCGAGGCGCCATAAGAACTAATGCCAATAAAGTTAATGAAATCCAATAAACCTATATCAAATCTACTATATCTATCCGTCGGTATAATCTGAGTGACTTTCTATGTGTGTGCGTGTATGTGTGTGTGCGTTAAGATGTGATTGTGTGTATATATACGTGTATGAGAATGGCGTGGGTTAAGTAGTAAAAAAAGCTATTGATTCTTGCGGTGACCGACACCACAGGTGACTAAACTTCTGTTTGAATCAATAGAATACGAATACCGCGCACTCAATGAGCTACTCTAGTATTGCTCCCGATGTAAGCTATTATTGTTGTCATTGTTGTTTTTGTAATGGGTTGTGTTGCCGGTTTTGTGTTTGCTTATAGTCTGTTTAATAGTTTATTAAACAACTTGGCCAAAAAAGGGAGTGAGCGAGTAGTAAAGATGGAAGGGGGCGGGCGAGTGTTGTGGTAGGAAGTAGAAGAGATAAAGATCGAAAGTTAGCTTCGGGTTAGGGAAATAAATTTCGAGATTAACGCAGAAATTCTTTCCTAAGACATTTCTAAGAAAATCATCGTAATCATAATTCATTCATTGCTAATTTTGTTGCCTTGTTGTCGTTGTCGACGCTACTGTTGTCGTTGTTGTTGTTGTTGTTGTTGTTGTTGCTGTTGTTGCTACTGTTGTTATTTGTGTGCATGCATATTTTTCGAGTGATATTTTTTAATGATTATTGTTTGATTTTGCTGCTTTTCCTCTTCCAGACTCGCAAACATTTTAGACAGTTTCAATTTTGATGACATTCTTATCGATCGCACTGCATTTAACGACTTCCTAACATAACTTCTGTTTCTTTTCAATACCAAGACTTACATAGTTCTTGATATTGGTCTCTATGTCTTCGTCTTTATAGCCATTTTAATCTCTTTTAGTTTGTTAGATCTAAGCGTTAGTTTTGCTCGATCTCTTTGTCTGTCAATTTACTTTGTCAGCTGTCATTATTCAAGCTTAAGCCTTTGATTGGTGGTCGTGCGTTCGTGTCTGTGTTGGCGTTGTTTTCGTTTATCTTTGTTGTTTTTTTCTGTTGCTTAACAATTCTCAAAAATTTCAATTACACAATCTACAAAATACGACAACGAGTTGCTCGTAAAATAGACATCTTTAAGATACATATCTTATATTGAAAGAGTTGAAATAATGAGAAGAGTGCGAACCGACCGACAGTGAGCTCGGCCGGAGCGACGGCGCAAATCTTGAAACACGACTATCATGATTCATACCATAAGGAAATTTATGTAAACTATTGAAATTATGATGGTAATAATGACGATAATAATGAAATTAAAAGTAGTTTTCTTATTTAAAAGTATAAATTAATAAAATATATTGTACGCTATAAAAATATTAATTAAAAAAATTATTTAAACATAAAATAATAATTTGAATTTATCTCGTATTTAAAAAAAGCATTATGGCAAATTAGAGAGGCCATTAGTCGATGAACTAAGTGCTTGACTCTGACATAAAATCTGGGGAGGTCAGAAAAAGTTAGTGTTTGTGAAGGACTTGTCGTGGCGGTCTCTCGAATGATCTTCTTTCCGCAATAAATTGGAGAGTTCACTCATAAACAGTTACAAAAAAAAAAAAAAAAAAAAAAAAAAATAAATAAATAAATAAAAATACTCTGAACTCTGATTCTTTTAATAATATTTTAAAAAAGTAACCCCCCGATGCTTCGCTCTATTAGACAGAGGTAATATATATAAATATGTTTTAATAAAATTATAAAACTTTTAGAAAACTTGTCTAGAATTGGATTAAAATGAGATTCGACCCTCCTAAGCCGAAACCATTTCTCATTATTAGTGAATTTTTTCTTGGAAATAATTTCTTAATTTCAGTTAACAAATCGTTACCAAAACGCTTATCAATATCTTTACACTCCGCTCGCTACAGATTCATTCAATATATATATATCGAGATCTTCGTGTGTGTGTTTCTCCACCTTTTTCATAAATATTTTTTTGGGGTTTTTCATAATTCACGAATTAATATTAATTCTTCCGAATTTTGTTTCTGCCTCAATGACAAAGACTTTCACCAAAAAATTGCAACATCAACTAATTGTTTTTTGTTCAATATTGCTTTATCTTCTAAAGATTTGTTTTTGATTTTAAGCCTCAATTCCGCTCAGGCAGCTTGTAATGTTGTGACCCGTTTTTAAATTTTGTAAATACGGTTTTGTCACGTCGCTAAAAGATAACCAACGCAACGCAACGCAACACAACTTAACGATATGATCGAAAATTGCCAAAAATGTTGAGTTAATTGTAACGTTTTGCTTCGTTCGGAGACGTTGATATATTTTTCGTTAATAAAAAACCAAAGTCAGTCGTCGAGAACGTGATTGCAGTGATAAACCCTTTTCGAACTGAGCCTCTCCAACCATCTTCTAATCGTATTTTTAATATGACAAGGATAGAAAACTTGTTGTCGTTATTGTTGTTATGGGTATATTATAATTAATGATAATTAATAATGACTGCTGTGATTATTGCCTTTTTATTATTTAATATCTTAACTTTATTATTTTAATGTTTTTTTAAAAATTATCGTAATTTTCGTTGGTTTTGCTTATTTTTTGTCATTAATGGTGTCATCACATTCTTAGTTGTCTTAGTTATTGTTGATGTCATTATTTTTGTTTGACATTGTTATCTTTAATGCATCATCAATTGAATGAAGAGCAAACTTATACGCAAATGAAAGAAACCGAAAATTTGTGTCCCAAGACTCGCTTCTCAAACTTTCTTTTTCATTGTAGTGCAGCGACTCTTTTTCTGCCTTTCTTTCAATTCGTCACAATCGACCCATCCTACATGTCCAACCCATCTCACTCCTCTCACTCCCATCCATCAACAGTTGCCGCGCCCTTGCCTCACGCATTTCGAAATTTATTCGCATTTGCTGAATTTAACGCGTGTGGAAATAATTTAAAAGTTTAACCTGCTTTCAATCAGTTCTCTTTTGGTTACTTTGGTTCTTCTGATTCTTCTTCTTCTTATGATTTTAGTGTTGTTGTTGTTATTAATACTTTTGGACTTTTGTTATTTATTTTGAATATTATTGTTTTTATTTTTGCCTGAAATTAAAATTCAAGAAGCATAGTCATCCATTGGTCACTTAATGGTTTTTATGTGCAGTCTGATGTATCACAGTTTGGGAGCTATTTGGAGCACTTAATCGTGGCTAAAATTAGTTGATTTTTCGGTAATTTGTATGAAAACTGAGAAATAAAACGAAAAAAAGAAAAAATTATAAAGGAATTTTATATATATTTTATTCTATTCTGCTTTTTAGCTTTTTTTAAAATTAGAATTTTTAGAAATTCAGTGGCAGCATTAACCTAAATAGGTGATTTTTGGCGTGGACCATATTCTTTTTTTAAAATAGTTTAGAAAAAAACAATGTTCAATTAATTTTATTTTATTAAAGACAGCAAAGGTTCGGGAATCCAATGCCAAGGTTGGCAAGCATTTGTTCTGTCACTTTAATTTTTCAGAAAATATTCGAAAATTTAGCACTCTTTCGCCATTTTACACCGATATATGAAATGTTCTTGGATAGTCGGCATATTATCGTTCGACACCGCACTAGCTGAGAACAAGGTTAAAAAATTGTGTTATAGCAACTAAAATCCATTTAAAGGATTCGTCTTATTCTCATTCTCAAACGTACTTTTCATCTATTTAAAATTATCTAATGGTATCTTAAAGTCTTAATATTGAGATTTTGGGCCTATGCGTTGCTTTTGATGCGTCGCACTTCTTCACAATTTCCCATCAATCAAGATCTACCGATTAATCTATTGATTATTCTCTCAATTATTTCGCCAACTTATAGAATTCCTGCTAAAGAAATTTTGTGCATAAAATTGTAACGGTAATTGTGATTTTATTACATTGAAATTATACTCATATGACAAACTTGATTTAATATAAAAATTCTATTGGCGTTTTCTTTTTTCATTTAGTGCGTCGAAATTCCTGTCTAAATTACAATCCTGTCTTCTGGTCCATAACGATATCCAATGATTTTATTGGTCTTGTATTATTCTATAATATAATGTTTGTCCGACACAAAACAAAAACAAATATCGGTAGTAGTAGAATCATTAAATTATATAATATATATATAGAAAATTAATTTAATTTACATTCGTTGAGGATTCGACTTAAGAAGAATTCTTTAAACTAAAGCGTAAATCTTCTTCCCTCTTCCCAAAATTTGATTTTCTCATCTTCTTCCGGATACATAAACGATTTTATTGCCTTGGCCATGACTATAAAAATTCCAGACTAAAGAAGGATTAACTTGGTAGTCAGTAGTAAAATGCATACAGGGTGCGGAATGTGCATTTAGTAGGCCAGCCGGCCTACGAACCGGCCCCATTCATGTTAAATGTCGGCCCAAAAAATCACATAACATGTGCCGCACAAGAATCGCGCATCAACCGGTCTACCGGATGGTTCTTTGGTACGCGATTGCTCGCATCACACGCTCTTCTCATCATCATCATCATCATCGTCATCATCGTCGTCGTCGTTCAATAGCATTTGGTGCAATGGGAAGAATTTTTATTACTTGCGAATCAGTCGGTCTGTCGGTCGGAGGGTTGATGGGTCGGTCTGGTTAGTCTATCGATTGATGGTGAGAGCGGTCGGTGGTAAACCACAATCGGAACCGTTATGATATATAAAAAAATAGCTGGATTGTTGGGATTTGCTGGATTTGTAAAACAATTTGCGCTAAACCGTAATACAGCGAACTGAAGAAGCACAAGTTGATAATGACGATGAAGAACAAGAAGAAGAAGAGGAAGAGTCTAAAGAGTAGAAGAAGGAAGAGGAGAGGGGTGGGGAGAGAGAGAGAGAGGGAAAGAGGGAGAATGAACGAAGAACACGACGGAAATGGAAAAGCAAAATAACAAGCTGTTAATAGCGCGATGCGGTGTGGGGTGACGCGGTGCACGTTTCAAAAGAAATGCTTTTCCCGATACGAATCGATAAAAGACTCAGACCAAATACAGAGAATCGATTGATGAGTGAATAAATGAGTAACCTTTCGTTCGAATTGCGAATACCTTTCAATACGATCTTTCGCGGGCATCACTCACGCACCAAATCGAAATGAAACGAAATTAAAGAAAAAGGACAACAAAAATTTGTATGAAAAAAATGTGCAACAAATCATAAAATCATACACAGACAAAAAAAATGAGGGCAATCAAGGTAACAATAAAGCGAATCTATTTTTTTTCAAGAAAAAACCTTCATCATCAAACTTCAATGATCCCGGAATTTCCAATTTGCAAAATTGAGCCGCAATGACAGTCGCTCAGTTAGTCAATTAGTAACGGGCGGGATGTTGTGAGGCTACGAGGCAGACAACGCAACAGACAGGTATCCAATGCAAACGTAAATATTACAAAACTAACAGCAAATGACACTAAGAGACACTTAGGAGTATTAAGAGAGACGATATAAAAGAGACTAGTAAAGGCAAGAGAGAGATATATAAAAGGATTCATTCAATACGAGGTAATAATTTTAAGAGACGTACGTGGTCAATAAGAGGATTAATAAAGACAAAGTGGAAGAGAGGGAGAGAGAGAGGGAAAGGGAGAAGAATTACTCATTTGTGTGTGAGATCGATAAACTGTAATGATGAATGAATTTAAAACTAGTTGGTAAAAACATCGGAGACGTCCTGTGAAATTGCGTTGACAGGATGGACAACTTAACGGACGGACGGATGGTACATTTGATGGTAGAGAGTAATGTAACTATAATTTTTAGTTAAAAGAGACAGGAAGATGCAGGGAACAATCTCTTTCCAAGAGAGATCGGTTAACAGCTGATCGGTTAAATCGTGAGAGCTTTTGGTTTAAAGAAATTTCAATGTTTATTACCGAATATCCGTACCAACAAACATTTTCTCTCTCTCTCTTTTTCCCCAATTTTCTTCACATAAAAACACATATTTTCAAGTCTTCCATTTCAATGACTGGGATTTATTTTCGAGTGAAGACACAGAAGCAATCGACCAACTTCAGCCGCTCTCTGTCGTTTAGTCAACATCGTTTAGCGTTTGTGTGAGTTGCTGGTATCGTGCCTTTGGGTTGGCTTTGCTTCCATTTATCTTCTTTCTCTTACGTTAAGTGGAAAACTTTTATTAACGTGATTTCAAACAGACTTTGGCAACAGTTGCGGCTAACACTTGCTGCAGAGCGGTTGAGTGTTGCGCTTGTGTCCATAGTTTAGTTCTGACTTGGCTTAGAGTCTTGTGGAGCCAAATGAATCTGGTGCATCTTTAGTAAGACGAAGAAGCTAAAGCATCCGAAATAGATTTTATTATATTTATAAAACACGCTATCGAAACAATCAGTGCGCGCGTGAATTTGCAACGCATAAGACATAAAGTATGTTCTATATTTAAAAATGAATTTTTTAAAATAAACAATTACAAAAAAAAAAGAAATATTAATTAAATCAAAATTGAAATAAATATGTTTTTGTGTTAAATTTGTAACAGAAATTTGTGAAATACTTTCAATTTTTTTCAGTGTTTTTTTATTTTTTTTTTGTTCAAAAAATATCCAACAACTCTCACTTTTTTTCTCAATCTGACGACAGATTCCAAGCGCGCATGACAATTAACGGCGCATGCGCAACGCAATTGCCAAATAATGAATCGGCGTGACGGCGTGTGTTATTTATGAATATTCTTGTTTCACGTTCGGTCACGTGTTTCAGTCGCGCGTGCACACACCCTCACGCGCAATGCTTTTTTGTAATTATTTCGGTTGTTCGTGTGTTGTTGTTGTTGGAGCTGCTACGGCAATAATTGCATTTAATATCACTGCAGTTATATTTGCGGCAAATTGACGTGAAACGCGACAATATTACGTTACTGCGTTGCGAGTTTGAAACTGTTACAACGCAAATGTTTTTTCAATTGCGATCAATGGTTCGATAAAGTCATTATTCGTAATCTAAACACGTCAAGTTTATGCCGTGCGTATCATCTGCCACTCTCTACGCCTTCCGTCAACCGCCTGACGCAGTTTATACTATCTGATGTTCGTCATTTAGTGCACGTAATGAACCGATTTCAAAAAATTATGGTAATTGAATTAATTTATGAATAATTTATGTACAAAAACGTCTGATTTCTCATCAACGCCTTTAGTAAACAACAACAAACAGTAGCGATCTTAATCGAAGTTATCTCCGAATTTTGAATTTTGAATAATGAAAAGTTACGGAAGTGGTGGGGTGGGTGGGGCTGCGGTGTTGAATAGCCATATATTGTCATTATCATGTTACATTTTTCACTTATCATGTTACCATTGTTATTGCTCTTTTCTTGGTTGCTTCAAAGCGTCCTAGCAACGCAGCAGCTTGACTGACGTCCGCAAGCGTTTTAATGAAAATTGTGTGCATCGCACGATCATTAAACATATCGGTGCGATCGTCCCGTTTAGGATTAGATCAGCTTCTACATCTGATTATGTTTCTGCTTCCACTCCGTCTAACGGCCGCCGGACTGACGAACTGACGTACATATTATCGATGGGTATCACCGATTCGACGGTGACGCTATCGTCGTTAGCCTGCTTCCATCTCCCGCTCTTGCGGCCTTGTCTTTATTTATGAAACGCGTTTTTTTCTAAGACTTTTTGGCTTTTTGCGTTACTACGCGTTGTTAGCGTTAATTGAATGGCGGCTAAAAACAAGAAAAGTTTCATAACCGTAATCAGTAACAAGATTTCGTTTTTTAGCATGATTTTTTTTTCGTTTTTATTTGCTTTGCCTTACCTTGTTTGAACGTAAGAAAGAAAGAAAAAAGCAAGTGGAAAGGAAGGGAAAGAAGACATTAAGAAAAAGTCGCGTTTCTCAGAATAACTTCATTAAAACTAATCTGCTTTAAATGAAGTTATGAAAGAAGTATAAGAAGAGGAAGTAATAAGGCAGGCACAATTATTATAAAAAAAGTATAATACTATGTTTGTTCTTAATAATGGTTTTGTTAAATTTTCAGCTTGTTTTTGTTGAAAGAAACGCAATACTCGATTTGCTTGAATTTGAAAGTTAGTAAATTTTGATAAAAAATTGGTTACCACGCCTATCATGTCTGACAAACGAAATCATTTTCATCAGAATCATGATTTCTAAGCGATTTGAGAAAAGGCTTACGTTAGGTTTACACAGGATTTTTTTATAATTAATTGTATTAATCATCTTCAACATATTTCGAAATTGAGCTCGAATTAGAGAAGATTTATTTTAATTAAGTTAATTTTCTTTTTCTTTAAAGAAAGTACGAAAAAAGAAGAGAATTTGAAAATATTTCTTAACATTAATTTTTTAAGATTAATTAATGGAAGATATACATTAGTTTTTTTGTTATAGATTTTGGAAGTTATTTTATTAATTTTTCCAATAAATTAAAAATCTTAACCTTATGAACATTTTTATTAAATTAGGAAGGATTTAGTTAAAAATAATTACTTTAATTATTTTTATTATTATTCTTTTTCAATTTAAGGTTTTAAGATTAATTAAGCAAAAATTATTTTTAGTATTAGTTTTTTTAATATATTTTATGAATTTATAATATAATAATATTTTCAATACATTTAAAAGCTTAGCTTTAATTAAAAGCAATTTTTTTAATATTAAAAAACTGTTTTTTTCAATTTAATTTTTTAAGATTATTTAAGTGAAAAAATACAACAGTCTTCATGATATATACATGATTATATCCATAATAAAAATAATTATTTTAATGATAAAAAGTTTTCTTTTTCATTTTAATTTTTTAGGATTAATTAAGCAAAAATATACAATTGATGTTCGTAGTATATTTTCTTGAATTTACCATATTTTTTAAAAAAGATACAAGCTAGAATTTTATAATATATTCTTCGATTTATTATATTAATTTTTTCAAAAAATCAAAATCTTAATCATGAAAGATTTATTTTAATTATAAAAAGTTATATTTTCCAATTTAGTTTTTCAGTATTAATTAAACAAAGATGCATTGGTTTCTACATATGTTTTTTTGAATTTAATAGATTTTTTATTTAATTTAAAGGCTTAACTTTAATTTGAATGATCGTTTTAATAATACGGAAAATCCGTTTTAGGATTAATTAAGCTAAAGTATATAGCGATTTTTTCTTACCATATATATTTTTTGATTTATTAAATTGGTTCTTCTGAATAAATTTCAAAAGTGAATTTTAATTAAAAAAGATTTATTTTAATTAACTTTATTTTTCTCTTTAATAATGGAAAATGTGGGAAAAAGCAGTTCTTTTTTTTATATACGTTTTAATACTTCCGATAGCTCGCGAAATTATTTTCACTTTTATGATTCGTGCTGATTTCTTTATGATCATTCGTTCATTTCTTTCTTTATCGCTAATGATCATCCGTTCATTTCTCTCTTTATCGCTAATGATCATCCGCTCATTTCTTTCTTTCTTTCTTTCTCCCATTCAATTCATGTTTTTCCTTTGTCACAATTCTTATGATTCTTACAAGTCTTCATTGCCTTTAGCATACCCTCCCCTCCTCCCGTCTTTCCCGACAAACGCATGACAAACCTTTCATCGAATTAGTCTATCGTTAGGTAGGCTTGAGGTTTATTCTTGGTTTGTTTAAATTAATGTCGACATTAAAACAGAGAACTATAAAATTTATTATTATTTTACATCATCTGCTTCGAGTATTAAATAAAGTAAAAATTAGAATTGATTTAAATTCAGTCATAAAATATAATATACGATACGATGAAAGTTATTGCATTTAATCTTAGACGGCTTACCGCTAGCCTAACACCGACCGAAGGAATGATTGGTCGGTGTGGTTGGTGGTGAATGGTTGGATTTGAATAGTTTTACTTAAGTTCAGATTGATTTCGTTTGGATTGATTTTATTCGGTTCGGGGATAATAAAAAGTGCTCTAAAAATCGATTACAACAAGCCGTAACCAAAGCTTGCATAATTGATGACTAAAGACAAAGATGGTTAGGATGATGAGAACGAGGATGAGGGTCAGAGTCAATGTCAGAGATAATGAATCAGGCAGAGACGGAATCAGGCATTTGTAGTCATTCACGGAAATTCGAAGTAAGCAATAAAATGGTGTCATTGTTTGGGAGGCGTAAGAAATCAATCTGCAGTTGCGGATATACCAAATGAAAGTGACGATAATGATAATAGCGCGAATAGTGATAATTATATATGAGAAGGAAATCATAACGAGAAATTATGGTAAACATGAAGTAAGCAAAGGGACTAAAGATAATGAGAATAAATGATATGATTGGAAAGATTGGAGGGTAGGGTAGGGTATGATGATGATGACGGTAATAACGAAGGAAGTAATATCATGAAAATTGAAGAAATCATTAGTAATGAACTTAATTACACTGAAGGTAATAATGATGATACGGGAAAATGTTGCCGGAAAAAGGAGAAATAAAAATTAAATAATGTCGTTTAATGATTGAGGAAATTAAATTTAGTAAATTGAATTATAAAGAGATTAATATTAATATGCTCTAAATGATCATTTTAATAAAAGTATGATTATCTAGTTAGAAATTGAAAAACTTCCATCAGCAGACAAAATTATTTTGGCCAATTTTTCTTTCACATTCATATTTTTTCCTAAGAGACAAAATAAAATTCTCGTAAGAATTCTATTTGCAAATTTAGATAGTTTATTTAGCAAAATCTCTAGATCACTAGAACACCTATTTTTTATGCTTTTAAGGCTATATAAATTAGTATAGTCTCTACTGGAATTCGTCTGAATCTTAGATTAGGTTCGCTTGGACTCTTGTGTATGGATTGAACTTAAGATCATTTTGTTGTGATTTGTCACGCTAAAAATGTTTATCATTATCTACTTTATTATTATTAATATTATAGCATTTCATTAAAACTTGACTTTCTGGTACCGTTATTTAATAATTTATTAAGAAAACATTTTATATTTTATGCAAAGTCATTCCTCTGAGCTCAACCTGCGATAACATTCTGTTGTGTCATAATCATTATCATTATCAGATTAATTATAATAAGAGGATATAATGAGTAATAAAATATGTTTTTACACTCTTTTACGCAGACGTGCGCATAGACACAGACGATTATGCGAATCATACGAATCCGTATAAGAACGCAGTGCTAGGAAACTGCCAAGAATGAAAAAGTGAATAAATAACATCGCTGTAAAGGAGCAATAACAACAACAATAATCGATACATGAATTACTATCATATTTTTAAAATTTCGTTTTTTATTATTACTATCTCTATTCATTTCTATTACTATACTTCATTTGTTTCGTTTTGTGTTTTTTTCAAAATTTCCTTTATTTACGTTTACGTTAGATCGGCAAAAAGCTTTAGACAGATAAATAGACCGATAGATAGATAGTTAGATAAATAGAGATATATGTATCCATAGATGACTGAAATATAGAACCAAACACATACTCACACACACACACTTACACAAACAAATATGTTAAGAGATTTATATATTGTACGAAAAATTCACTTAAACGCATGCAGACGCATGCATAAGCGATTTGCTCACAAAAATAAAATTTGATCTGTGGCTCTCCGTCTCTGATTTATGTGGAGAAAAAAGCCTGTTAAGTATTATGAAAGATAGAGACGGAAGAAGAGGAAAAGATAGCGAAGGAGAGAAACAGCATTAGATGCGGGGACAAACGTATTAAGCTGTCAGTGGAATGTGAATAGCATTAGTTGGCAATATTTGGATTGACAGTTATCCAGAAAATAACTCCACACGCAATAACTGTCCATTGACGCAACCACGACTGAATTCAACTCACGACTTAATATTATTTAAAATTAAAGAAAAAATTTATTAAAACGAATTCAAATGAACGACATTAGAAATCTATTTATCCAAGAATATTTGACGCTTATAAAACTGTAATATATTTTAATGTAAACAATAATACTTTTAAATTAAATTTCTTGTTTGCAGGAAAATTATAGGAAATATTGAAAAAAATTATTGCTGAAAAATGAAAACATGAAAAACGATCGAAGTATAAGCGAAAATTGAAAGACCATTGTAAAAAAGAATTATAAAACGTTTAACATATTTTGCTTCAGCAAAATTTTTTACGCGTTAATTTCAACCTCAGAGGCTTTTACAACAAAAGCATCGTGCTTCACTAAATTCAATTTCGGTCTAGATTTCGATTTGATAAACGGTCATGAGAATAACATTACCTTGAAAAATAAAAGCCAATGAAAGTTTTTTATTTCAAATAAAAATTATTGATTTAAATTCTTTGAAAACCGCGACAATCAAAAAATACGAGATAAACGAAATATTATCATGAAAAACATAACAAAGAAGTCGATAAAGAACATAAAACACAAAATTAATGTATTAATGTATTTTAATGAGAAAAAAATACGAAATAAATAAACGCTAAGCAATTATAACTTTATAAAGAAAGAGCGGAGTGAAAATTTGGTATGCCCAAAAATATCGAAAAAGAAGCCTCAAATAAAGGGAATATTTCATTGAAATAATCTTGTTTCGATCGTGACGCAAAAAAATGAATTTTAATATATCGTTATCGCTATTGCCGCCACCACTGCTGTTGCTGTGGCTCTTACTGTTTCTGCTGGTGCATTAAAAATGTTGTTGTAATATATTTCTGTTCATCGTTTGACAAATCGGCAAATTCATTGTCGTTAGTCGTGTCTGCTGCTGAAATTAATATAGCAATTGTAACGCATTACCGTCGCGAGTCCAATACGAACAATTGCAATTAGCCAAATTGTTTTAAAACAAGGGTATTGGTGGTACGCCAGTAATTACGATTGCTATCATCAAGCATAGAATCGCTTGACTATTTCAAAATTGAGAGCGAGTTTAATGGCGCCATGAGGTGCAATTTTAAATATACAGAAACCACATACACTCACCAACACACGTAAACAGCCGTCACAACAAAAATTCATGCTCCATTTAAAGCAAGGAGAGAATAACATTAGTGTAAATAATTTCCAATCATTTTAAGATATTTTCATATTTTCCCTTTCTAATTTTTTACTTATTTTATTAAATATATTTTCTCTTGTTATTTATTCGTTAATTAAAGTAAACCAAACAGTAAATATATTGTTCAATATTATTCACACATCTTTTCGAACTGCAAGAAAACATTTCTCTTTTGTAGGATAAAATAAATAAACCTACAACTTTCGCAGTTTAATCCAAATAATAATTATTTGTTAGTTAATGTTGAAATAAATCAGATTAATTAATTTCAAGTATAATTTTAACTTATTCGAATTTCTTTTAATATTCTTAATTTTCAACATTATTTGAAAGCGCTGAAAACAATTAGTGAGCTCTAACTGAAGTGAATAAATTGAATAAATTAATTAAACTGAATTGATTTAATCAGAGTTTCATTGAATTAATTTGACGTATCCGATTAAAATAAAAATCCTAAAAAATAATTCGCCTTTACGGAGCTATATTAAAAGTATAATAATAGTAACTCTCGAAACAGAAAGAAACGCAAAAAATGGAGCGAAAAAAATCTTAAATCTAAAACGAAAGACTTAAGCAACGAACTTGAACTTGATAAACATTTTGAATAGTTTTGCTTTTAAAAAGCTTTGTGTTTTTTGTTGTAGGGACTAAGCATTTACGCTATACATGTTTATATTGTTTCTACAAATTTAATTGACTTGCCGCATAACTAATTAATTACTCTTATCAACGATTCTCATTAAATTTAATAAAAAGAAAGCTCTCGAATTAATTCATAACTTTGTTTTTTTACCTTCAAATGTACCTGCGCTCTACTCTTAGGTCCTCACACTTCTTCTTCGCTAAATATTTCTCTTCAGCCATCTTAAGCCATATTCAAGTCGCCTGCCATTATATGTTCGCGGATACCTTTATGATTGCAAGCACTTTTTCTAGATTGTTACATCACTAAAACATGACATCGCAAGCATGACAATTTCGTTTTGATTTCCAACAAAAATTTCCTACCAATTTCCTGGTTTTTCTTGCTTTGGTAAAATCGTCGAAATTAAAGGAAGCCTTCAAGCGAAATAATTGCAATTCGTAAGCGTACATGCGTTAACGCACGCTCTACGACAACGCGACTACGCGACAAAAAAGCTTTTAACTTTCTTAAATGTACGCCTTATACGTCGTTGTTTTTATTGTCGGTGTATCCATATCGAAATAAAATTTAACATTAACAACAAACAAACCGTTTGGTGCACGTTTATCAGATTGATCTGAATTTCTGCCCTAACTCCTCCCTGCTCTTTCTCCGAGGAATGAGGGTTTTTTGTAATGCATCAATTAATGGCGCTGGTATACTTTCACCCATCGATGGAGACACTTTCCTCGATGTGGTGTAGTGCGACGTTTCCTTTTGGCCATCAGAGTTTAGCTGAACTCCTGATCTTGCTCGACTGCACCGTTTACTAAAAGTGCATTATTGTCGCAACAACGGCAAAGGCAACGACAGCAACAACCATTACGGAACCAAATCGGTAACATTATGTTAAGGCAAGTCTTCCGATATGAGATCCATATCGTATGAGGTGTGCGTTTTTATTTGCGTGTGCGGATAATTTTTTGTAAGCTTTGGTTTTGGTTTTGTAAGCTGCGATTGTTCGCAATCACAATCGTTGTGTCCCTGAATTTAACTGCGCTTAGCTGGGACTTATGCTCCCCGCCATTTGGCATCCCTACAGTTTTGAACACGGCTTAGAAAACGCATTTTGTCATTCTTTTTTTTAAATGTTCTTGCTTCCTCCATACATTTTTACTCTATTTTTTTAAAACAGTGTTTTTCTTTGTTGTTTATTTAATTTTATTGTTTATCTTTTCAAATTTTTCCTTTTATATCTTCTTCTTGCTCTTCCTCTTTTGCTTCAATTCTATTTCTGTTAACTTGTTCCGAGATTTTCCGATGTTTCTTTTGAACCCACAAAGGAGAAGTTCTGTTATTTTGCTACGTCCTGCTGGATCATCTTGGACCGGAGAGAGAAAGGTTTTTGATGCTGCCACTCAAACCTTTTTTCTCAATATTTGTAATGAATTTCTCTAGTTTCTTAAATATAGGCGCATTGAGTGATCAGTTTTTGATTTGCGCGCTTTCGAAATGTAATTCGCAAACTTATCAATTAACATATAGATAACTTTTCATAGTTGAAGTTTAGGAATCAGTAATGAAATTATTTTTTATTTCGAGTAACAAATTCTGAAGGTAAATTGA
The DNA here is from genome assembly GCA_963966595.1 of Physocephala rufipes. Taxonomy (NCBI): domain Eukaryota; kingdom Metazoa; phylum Arthropoda; class Insecta; order Diptera; family Conopidae; genus Physocephala; species Physocephala rufipes. The sequence goes on along the minus strand of OZ016501.1, from coordinate 4,369,329 downwards.
AGCACTTCTGGTCTCTTTTCTGATTTCTGATATTCCAAAAAACCGAATATGTATTGAATAGAATAAATATTAAAAAAAATTTCATTCACTAAAAAATTGAAGAAATTAAAATATATAAAATACAACTTCGTCATTGAAAATTAATTAAAATAATTTTTGTCATTGAAAATTAAATATTAGTTATCGAATTATTCAATTAAATATTAGTTATCAAATTATTAAATTAAATATTAATTATGAAATTATTAAATTTAATACTAATTACTCTCACTGACCTCTCACTCTCACTGATGTTTATTTCTCCAAATTGTGAACCAACTCATCATTAAATTAATTACAATAAGAGACATAAAAAATAGTTATGAAAATATAAAACGTTGTAATGAATTTAATGAGTAATCTACATATTAATGAAGTTGCAATAATTATAAATATGTGTAGGGCGATAAAAGTCTGGAAGTATTTTTAAAGAGCACATTTTTAATTGTAGACTAATTTTTCATCATTTCCTCCGATACAAGTAATGAGAATTATAAAAAGCATGAAAAAATGCCTCCTATTGCGTCATAATTTAATTATATCTTTGTCAAATAAACAAACACTTTTTTAAGTAATTGCAGCGATTTAATTTAAAAACCACTGATTACTTTAATAGCGACTAATTGCCGCGCGCGTATACCGACTATTCTTTATTGAAGTCTGTAAAACAGCAGCAAATATTATATGACTAATTATTAAAATTAAAAATATTAATTAATTTAATTATAAAAAGTAAGCCTTATAGTTAAAGAACTTGTAGGAGCAGTAATAAAAGTAGTAAATTCAAAATTAAACAATAAACCATAGAAAACCACGCAATGGTTTTATTCATAAGTGTTAATTGCGGTTTTAGTTAATTATTCTTTATTATTATTTGTTTACTTAAAATATTTTCAAGGCTTTTTAAATTTATTTTGTTAAAACGTTGCATTTCGTGTTTAATGCCTTCGCTTCGGCATTTTTCTCTATCTAGCTTTTCTTTTTTTTTTAAAAACTTAATCATGAATCATTAATAATGTTTCTCGCTTACGCTTGAGTACCTTCGCAGATTAAGATTAAATGCCCATATTTTTTTTGTTTGCTTTTGACAGGTATCATCTTTATTTATTTATTGTCTTATGAAAAACAAACTCGAAGTTAAAACATTTTAATTGCTCTTTTCACTTTCTCGCATTATTCGGGAATTGCCAGCAGCTTCAGCACCGTTTCACGAACTGTGCGAAATATTGTAAATGTAAAATAAAACAAAATTTCACTTAAATATACTGGTATTAAATATACATGCACGCATATGAATTCCTTCAAAATGTTTAACATTTTAGAAATAAAGTTTTATAAATGAAATTAATTTTTTGAATTTTAAAAATTAAAAAAAAAGGAATTTGCATGATTTTTTATCGAGCGGGTTAAAGTTTTTTGAAACTTTCATAATTTTTTATGTCAATTTTTAAAATAAATAAAATCTTTGCAAAATATTTAAACTAAAAAAAATTAATTAATAAGAAACAATAATTAGCTTTCAATTTATTGAATTCAACTGAAGCCTTAAATGTATTGAAAACTTATTTTAAAAAACTGAATAAATTAAAAGCGTTTTATTACTTTCTATTAATAATAATTGGAAAACTTATTTAAGTGTAAAATTTTGTATTATTTTTCTTTTGTTTTTCCATTTGTATCCAATAAAATTTCTGCAGAAAATAATGCATAGAAAATATTTTAATTCAAAGTCTTCCCTTGAAAGCAATTGCAGTCGATTCAGGACCATAAAGATGAAAGACCACTATTCAAAAAAATATAATAATAATAAAATAAATAAATAAATAAATATATGAATAAATAAAATTCCAACAGAATGCAATCGGAAATGAAATGGAAAGGATTTACAAAATTTCTTTTATTCGTAGAAAATATTTCATAAAAATTTCTTCCAATACCTTTTCACAATTTTCATTTCAATAAATTATGTACAATATTGAATCAAATTTAATCTACGAACTGACAAACTATCAATCTGTCATTTTAAACTTGGCTTAGTTTTTCATTTTCATTTTTTTTTTCACTTTTACAAAAAATTTTAAGTGCTTTTCAGAGAAATCTGAACAAGCTTTTAACAATTATTGATGGCTCATAACGTTGTATTAAAAAAGAGTGGGAGGGTGGGGGTAGGGTCGGCCAAAAAGGATGAAAAGAACAATGGAAACATTTTCTGAAAAGAAATTAAAAATTAAATGAGGTTACAAAATCTTTAAAAAAATGCCATGAAAAATATCCGAAACTGATAATAATTTTAGGGAAGAACAACAAACATCGTAGTAATAATAATAATAATAACAACAATACCAAAAGCAACAACTGCCACCGTTACAACAACAGCATAATATCCGTTAATCTCCCAACGCTTTTAATCTCTTCGAAAAAATTTGTTACGGTCAAACACCATCACCAACAACAACAACAAAGTAATCAAATGAAAATGGTTTCATTGGAATTTTATTATTTCTCACCAATATTTCATTTGTTAGGTTAAGCTTAATTGCCGGAATAAGAAGAAGAAGAAGAAGTGTTGTGATGGATATAATTTATTGGACACACCCAAATGGGAAAAGATTAAAATGTCTGAAGAATATTTAGCACAAAAAATTATTATTAGTTAAATTGGAATTACCTCATAATTAGCTAATTCTTTTGTAATTAATTAATTTGCAATTTCATTAATTGTTAAGTAAAAAAAACGAATGAAAACGAAAATAATTAAAGAATTCTTAATTCGAAAATTATTGTTAATTACATTTAAATTATTTAATAATTAAATAAGGCTTTCACAATTAATTAATTTGACTTAATTAAATTAAATTTGAACACAAAAACCGAAGAAAACGAAAATAGCTAAAGAATTATTAGCAAAAAGATTGTTAATTAAATTTAAAATAGTTCATAATAATTATTATTATTATTATATTATAATAAATTAAATTGAAATTTTAATTAATTATTTAAAGAACAAGAATAATAAGAAAATTATGGTTTCTTAAGAATATTTAACGTGCAACTTCTTTTAGTTAATTTGAAATTAGTTCATAATTAAATAATTCTATTCCAATTAACTAAATTGAAATTTTAATTAATTATTACAAACTAAATCAGAATAACATTAAAATATGTGTAGAATATTTGAAGCGAAAATTATTATTATGATTATTATTCGATTGAAAATTTAAAAGTAAAAAAATTAACAACCAAATGAAAATTATAAATAAATATGAGAAATGGTAACACTATTTGAAGGAAAAGTCAATTAAAAAAATTTAGAAAAGCTGCAAATTAATTATGAACGAATTGAAAAAGTTGCAATGACCGATTTTAAATAGTTTGGATGGTCGAAATAATTGATGAAATCTTTACCTAAGGACGAAAACCAATTGGTTAGCAATCAAACTGTTCATTATTCAGTATATGGATATCAAACGAACAATGCACGACTTTGAAATACTCAAGCAATTTGAAAAATATGTCCAATTATCCAACAAAGAATTAACTAACTAATTAATCGTCCCTTACGGATCAATTAAAAGTATTTGTCCAATTAACAGCCAACAACGACAATTGTTAACGATGAATTAAAAAAACAACACACACTGATGATGATCATTTAAAGTGTGGTAACATAAAAGGAAGTCTTTAATGGCTTTAGCGGTCATTAAAGTCACAAAAAATAATATTAAGATTAGTGATAATTTAAAAAAAACATAATTACCACAATAGAAATGAAAAATGTGTAAAATTGCTACAAATTATTTATTTTATTTAATGGCCCGACAAGCGAAAGAATTTTTTTTAATAACATGCTTTGGTAAAGCGATCCAAGGTCATTAGACGTTTTCTATGGCGCATCGTTAAATATTTGCAAAAGAATGACGAAACAATTAGAATAAAAATTTTCCTTCACTAAAGAACAGCGTTAACAGCTGTTTGAATAAAATTATTGCACGATTGATTGAAACAATTGATTGGAATAATTAATTGATTGATAGTTTCTTCGTATAAAGTAAAACCTTCGAAATATTGAAAACGTTGGAAAATATTGAAGAAATGTAAACCAACTGAAGGTTATAGCTAACTAAATCTCTGGTTATGATTTCTAGGACCGCCCCTTAAACACGCCTATTAAACGCCACTTACTAAGATTGTTTTTTCCTTTTACTTTTAGTATGCTTCGATATAAACGAAAAAGAACAACAACGACAGCACGATACCAGCTACTAAAGCAATAGACACAACAACAACAACAACAACAGTATCGTAATGTGTAAATCTATTAGTCCCAGACGGCTTCTAGTCAGCAGAGACCAGGATTATTTAAACAATCCGGAATTATCGTTTTCAGACTCACGATGTTGTTTGGCTTGTGCGTCAAACTCTCGACATTTTCGATCAAAAAGCACAAAGAGAAATTATCACATAGTTTTCAAGACGCAGACTAAACGCAGCCGATTAAATGCAATAAGAAAAATAAAAACAAAGCAGCGACCCCGAAGAGAGTGCCCTTTGCGGTTCTGCCCGGATAAACGAAGCGAAGGAACGTCTAGAATGTCTAGAATCACAAAAGCTTGTCTTAACCAAATAATTGTAGTTATTATTTCCAATATACTCTTAGCCAATTGTCTAATTAGCCGTGCTGTTCATGTGCCCGAAGTGGCAGCGGCTTCTGGTGCTGGTGGTAGTGCCGGTGCTGGCTTAGGGCCAGCACAATCGTATTATCACAATCGGTTTAGCAATTTGCTGATAAATGATGACAGTTATAGTAGTCAATATAACAATAACAACAACAACAATAATAATTACAACAACAACAACTTTGCCGACTCGAAGTCTGGCAGTGATGCGTTTCAGTTGCAGCGTAGTCAAAATTTTAAAATCAGTCCAAAACCGTGCTCGATTGGTCGTATCGAAGGCACGTGCATGTTTGTCTGGGAGTGCATTAAATCGGAAGGACGGCACGTCGGCATGTGCGTTGATTCTTTTATGTTCGGCTCATGCTGTTCGCATAATGCGAGCGACAATATCATTCTGTCGGAGACATTTTCTTATACCAGACCGACGAAACCGGTGGGCATTAGCAGTATAAATCATAAACCAAGGCCACCATATTCACCACAACGGCCCAATATGAGGTAAGAAATCAATCTTCAGCAATTTTTCAGTCAACCAACAATGATGACTTGCTCCATTCGATCCATCATCGATCCCTGTGAGTGGAATTGAAAATTGAAATTCATAATTTTTTTCAAGTCAATCATTCATCAGTTGGCCTTAAAGGCTTAAGCTGCTCTTTACCAAAGGATGATCGATAGTGACCGACTGGTGGTCGATCACTCGATAGTCAATTACATACATTTTGAAAAATACTATAAACGGTTCGTTGCTTTGCAGCGAGCAAGAACTCAAGTATGAGTTGCCAATTTGATTGACAGCTGCTGCGTCTGCGTCATCATCTCGGCATTCGGTTGTTTTGGGAAATACTTTCTAGTTTGTTAATTGATAGTGAGTCGGGAGGCGTCGGTCGCTGATTTACAAACCTGTCAACATCGATGATGGAGAAGAGGAGTGAGACGTAGAAGTAGAAGAAGTAGGAGAATTATGCCCATTACATTCCAGACCTGTTAATGAAATGAACAAACAGTCAACCAAACAAGCAACTTCTTGCTGGACCAAATTGAATTTTTAATAAAGTTTACTCTAGGCTTCTTCCTCTTCTTCTTCTTTTGTTCTCCCTCGCTGAAAATTCTTCCCTTTTTTTACTTTTGTTCTTCACAGCGGCATGACAACCATTGAGCGACCGCACGGCGCTGGCACTCTGGTTATACGCCCTTCAGGACCCCATCACCAGGGTGTTCTTCCCAGACCTCACCAGCAATCAACAAAAACAAAACCTTCATTCATCACAGCAACAACATCGACAACAACAATGACGACGATAGTAAAAACAACGCATCTACCCACCACCATCACCTCTGCCACCTCCACAACTACATTATTTCCAAATTCAAATCTAAATTCCGATATGCAATCGGCGGCCAGTGTATCAACAAGTAAGTACTCCGGCACCCTGTATCTGGCATTTGTTTAGTACCGTCATTTTGATTGTTCTCATTATTACAATTCATCGCGTCGCATCGCAACGCATTTAATCGCATCACATTGTATCGCATCGCAGACATGTGGCATACATCACCGCAGACAACGAATCATCATCATCATCCTCAGCATCATCATCATCATTGGCAATTACCCACCGAACCGAATTTCATTACCAAACCGCGACCTCCAGTTTGGGAGAAACCAACATCGATGCATACGAAACCGCCCAAACCAACTAAGAAGCCGATCATTTACGATCATACCGCATTACATCACCAGCATCAGCAGCAACAACAACAACACCAGCGTCCGCAGACCGGCGTCGGCGTATTACAAGTGCATCCAACAACCGGAAAACCTATTCCAACAACAACAACAACCGTAAAACCGACAACGATAACAATGGCGAAACCGCACAGACCGCAGGAGGTAAGTGACCGCATTTACCGAATACTTAACGCAAAAGAGGGAGACTGAGAGATTGAAAGAAAGAGAAAAATACACACATGCGCGGAAAAAGATGTGAAAGGAGGTAGAGAACATTGGTTACGTTCAGAGTGATTTCGAGTTCATGTCGGTGGTTGAGCGCCAAATGCGTTCAGATCATTTCCTTCAAACAGTCGGCGACGATATCAATCGCCGCTTCGGGCCATTAATTGTTTGATAAAATAGAGTTTATTGCTTTTTAAGAAAGCTTTTGTAAGGAGCCACCCAACCGACCGATCATTCATCCCCAACCAACTAACCAACCAAACATCCATCCATCCATCCATCCATCGATCTATCGATCCATCGTCCGTCCGCTCATTTCTATCCATCTTCATCTTCATCCATTCCATACAGCCGTACATCCATTCGTCAATTCACACAACCTGAACCCATTGAGTGCGAATTGGGCTTGGTTGAAATGCAAAAGAGTGACCATGAAATTTCACGGTCAACGAAAACGTGATAATGTTGAAACATTGAAAACGAAAGCGAATCGCGAACCGAGAATCAAGATGTCAATAAATTCCGAACGACGCTAAACACATTGACGCTAAAGACAAGAACAAGAAATTTATGATTATGCGATTATGTTGAAACGATGACACCGACACCAACACCAACAACAACACCTATTCCTTCTAGACTTCTTTGATTCTTTCAGATTTTCACAACAAAACCAATGAAGATTAAAACAACAACGACGCGACCTTATTTTCGTCCAACTAGTGGATGGTGGTCTAGTAGTGGCACAACCTTTGCGCAATCCTCATCATTATCACCTTCAACATCATCACCATCTTCATCATCATCGTCAACCTTCTCAATGGCTTCAGCCAATTCCAGCAGTTCAATATTTTCATCATCTGTCACAACTTCTAGCTATAATACAACCACGCCAGCTCAACAACAACAACACCAACAACAACAACAACAGCACCAATACCAACAAGAACAACACTTGATAAGCAGTCGTCCAACTTCGTGGCCTACTTCGTCCCCAACAAAAACAACGAGTACTTTGGCAACTATTTCAAACGTAGACATGAATCAACAACAGCAACATCAACAACAACAACACGAACATCAACAACATCAACATCCGCAGACACCATCAACACTTAATCTCAGTACGATGGAATCAAACGAAATCGCTGAATCTTCTTCGGATAATAAATTGGCGACTATAAAAACGATTACAGCTGCTCGAAGTGGTAAGTGCTGTCCGCCCCTCAAACCGTCCCCGCCCATATATCCGTTGGTCCACCCGACCAATCATCCATCCGTCCATTCGTCCCGCCCACGAAAAATTCTGATCAATTTAGCATTTCGAAATAAATTCATTCATTCAAGCGCTCAATCATGTTCCTTTTCTTCTTCTCACTTCTCACATACTTTTGCATATGCTCCGCCCTGCCGCAACACGCACGACGTCGCATACTTTTCTGCGCATTTTATAGAATGTGGCGTTCCGGTGCTTCAGAGGCCAGAAACGCGTATTGTCGGTGGTAAAAGTGCCCCGTTCGGACGATGGCCGTGGCAGGTGTCGGTGCGTCGCACGTCGTTCTTTGGCTTCTCCAGCACTCATAGATGCGGCGGTGCGCTAATTAATGAGAATTGGATTGCGACGGCCGGTCATTGCGTTGACGAGTAAGTATTTCGTCGAACTGTTGGGAGGGGTTGGGAGGCAGGGGATGAGAATCTATAAATGTTTATATGAATGAATTTTTGTATGGATGCATTTTATATGGATAAAAATATTGCATGGCAATATTGTTGATTGAAGTTGTTTGATGATTACAAATAAAACCGAATTAATGATGGCTATAAATCGGTTAATTCAAACAAGTCACGCCATCACAGCATCACATCTTTGTATTAAATTTATCGCATCATAACCGATTCAATATTCGATAGCATCGATTAAGTTTAAAGTGTTTAACTCTTAACTTGATCGGATTAAAATTAATTTGTAGTAATTAAGTGCGTTACGTAATTAAATGGTAGCCTTCCTTACTATTATATATAATCCGATAATGATAATTTGCTTTAGCTTTTATAGTAGAATTATGTAATGAAATGGGTGGGCCATCAGGTAGATTTTGTTATAAGTGACCGATTTTGCTGATGGTGTTGATGCGTTTAGACTTTCTTGTGGGTAGCCATTGAAGGCCGATTTTACCGACTGATAATCTATAAACGTTTCAGGCACTTAAACATAATAATTTTGAGTTTGGATTAAGTTAGGTTAGATCGAATTAGGTTGGATCGAATTAGGAAAACAGGAATATAACAGAGGTGTAAACCCATCGGAACTATGACAGAAATGTGATCTGACAGACTCAGAAGGTGACAGAAGGTGTTTTTTAACAAAAGAAATCATCGATTTCGATATTTTATTATAATTTTTTTTTGTGAAAATTATGATAAACCATAAGACTGACAATTCACTTTATCTGTTTCGTATTTATTTTCTTTTTAATTTGTGAACATAAAAAAGCATTTTGTAAGAAAAAATCATTTAATATTTTCAATGAAATCGATGAAAATCTGCTAAAGATTGATTTAAATGGCCAGTAGTGCTTTTTTTAATGCCATTTTAAGTAATTGTTATTAAATGTCATTCTAGCCAAATTTGGTGATTGATTGAATTAAGTCACTACTGCTTACTGTTGTCACTCATGTTTTTCTCTCTCTATTTTCCCTATCTCTCTCACTCCCATTGAGAGAAAATTTATTTTTTCCTCCCATTTGTTAATGACCATAATCATCAAACACAACTCTTTACCACCATTCCAACAACCACCGTCACAACCGACGACCTTCATCATCATCATCATTGCCATCATCGTCAGCCTGCTGATATCACAAATCCGTATACGTGTTGGCGAATATGATTTCTCGCATGTTCAGGAGCAGTTGCCATACATAGAGCGTGGTGTTGCAAAAAAAGTCGTCCATCCTAAATACAATTTCTTTACGTACGAATATGATTTGGCTTTGGTGAAACTCGAGCAACCGCTTGAATTTGCACCGCATGTAAGTCCGATTTGCCTGCCACAAACGGATAGCCTGCTGATCGGCATGAATGCAACGGTCACCGGTTGGGGTCGTCTGAGCGAAGGTGGGACATTGCCATCTGTTTTGCAAGAAGTAAGTTCTAGTCATATTTTTTTTTCTTTAATCAATGGTTCGAATTGTTGACGGAACGAGAAATGATTTTAGAGTTGGCGGTGGGGAGGGGGGAGGTGACTCCAGAGTCGGGATATGTTCTATATTTTATTCTATGTTTGATATCCAACCATGTTTCGACAGGTTTCGGTGCCGATCGTAAGCAATGATAACTGCAAAACTATGTTTTTACGTGCTGGACGTCAGGAATTTATACCGGATATATTTCTATGTGCCGGTTATGAAACTGGCGGTCAAGATTCTTGTCAAGGCGACTCAGGGGGGCCTTTGCAGGTGAGACAAAAATATGATAAAAGAGAGAGAAACAAAAGGAAACTTCAAAATAATTTTAGAAAAAGGAATGAATTAAAACATATATTTTTAAAAATACCTTTCATTAAATAACTAACGTCGGAGATTTTCTTTCTTCAAGGTGAAGGCACAAGATGGGAAATTTTTCCTAGCCGGCATTATCTCGTGGGGTATCGGTTGTGCTGAAGCCAATTTACCAGGCGTTTGTACGCGAATATCAAAATTTGTACCCTGGATCATGGAAAATGTTACATGATCGATTGACTGATTGATTACACATGCTCATTTTCTGGAAAAATCATAGAAAATTGTAAATATAGAGAAGACCGTAATAAACTTGTTATATATGATAACTGTTATAATTAAGATATTCATCTCTTTATCGTAATAACACAATGTGATTTTGTATTTGTTTTAAGTAGATAGCACGATTTCTTTTCTTAGATTTATAAGACCGAGCATATATATATATATATATATATATATATATATATATATATATATATATATATATATATATATATATATATATATATATATATATATATATATATATATATATATATATATATATATATATATATATATATATATATATATATATATATATATATATATATATATATATATATATATATATATATATATATATATATATATATATATATATATATATATATATATATATATATATATATATATATATATATATATATATATATATATATATATATATATATATATATATATATATATATATATATATATATATATATATATATATATATATATATATATATATATATATATATATATATATATATATATATATATATATATATATATATATATATATATATATATATATATATATATATATATATATATATATATATATATATATATATATATATATATATATATATATATATATATATATATATATATATATATATATATATATATATATATATATATATATATATATATATATATATATATATATATATATATATATATATATATATATATATATATATATATATATATATATATATATATATATATATATATATATATATATATATATATATATATATATATATATATATATATATATATATATATATATATATATATATATATATATATATATATATATATATATATATATATATATATATATATATATATATATATATATATATATATATATATATATATATATATATATATATATATATATATATATATATATATATATATATATATATATATATATATATATATATATATATATATATATATATATATATATATATATATATATATATATATATATATATATATATATATATATATATATATATATATATATATATATATATATATATATATATATATATATATATATATATATATATATATATATATATATATATATATATATATATATATATATATATATATATATATATATATATATATATATATATATATATATATATATATATATATATATATATATATATATATATATATATATATATATATATATATATATATATATATATATATATATATATATATATATATATATATATATATATATATATATCTATATATATTGGTATACATATTAGTTTTAATACAGAGCATATATAACCACACATTTATTTTTTCTCCGCGAAAACATATTAAAATTAATATTTATTTTTCCCTTTTTTTAAGTTGGTAAAAATAACTTTATTAAAGTCTTAATAGTATTAGCAAATTTTAATGAAATTATACAATTGAATTGTTTATCTTTTGTAAATAGGACTTATTATAGAAACAATATATGCATTAGCAATATTAAGTGATTGTTAATAATCTCATGTTGACAAAATATTTCGAAGCAAATTCTTGCCCAAAGACGCGATTTTTTAACGGATTTTTCTTTAATCTTTACTACAAAATCATAACAAAACTAAATCGAATAATTTTTTTGTGCAAATTAATTAATCCCCCCCTTTGTCATCACCTGGAATTCAATACGCAAAATCAAATAATTTAAATAAAATTTGCGACACTAAATTTACAAAAAGGCATTTTTAATGAAATCAGTTAACAATATATTTGGTAAGTGTAATTTTCCGCTATTTACTTGAAGCTATTTTCTACTTGAACTTAGCTATTAAATGAAAGAGCCCCGTAGTTAATTTAATTAATTAATAGAGCCATTAAGCGAGAATTTACTGTGCATGATTATCATTTTACATCATAAAAATTTAAATTTTCGATTTTGAATTTTGTAGGACTCCCAGCAGTCATTTGAACCGAATTATACGTTCTAAAGAAATGTAAGTATTGTGTTCATTTAACTGTGAGTGGTCAGTTTCCTTCTAATCCACTGTGAACAACAATGACGTTTCAATAGGTAATCAAATCGCTCACAATAGTTAGTGAGGATTCTTTTGAAAGATGTATAACATTAAAGCATTTCTCCGGTTTCAAATTTTTGAAAGGAAACTTCAAATCGTATGCTGTCTTTCGATAAAGATCTTGTATGTTGTGATTTATAATCACAATCACACAATCTTATACGTTGTGATTTCAAACATGAAAGTTTTCAACACTACCTATATCAAATTAAAGGACGAAAATTTTATATTATTCGTATCGGATTTTCGATTGTTAAATGTTAAATAATTTCAGATTTTGGGCAATTATAAGTTATGTCGCAAAGAAATATATTCTACATAGCTCCCTTTAAATAAACGTCAACTAATACAAAACATTTTACCTTATACACAAACCACAGAGTTGAAATTGCTATAAAGTCAACATATGTAAGAAAAACAGTCGTCTAGACTCTAAAGAATCTGTGGTCTTGCCTGGAAATTCCATTGAGTGAACGGTCAAGAGGAGTACAATTAGTAGTAATTGATTGTAGCCGAATATTAATATTAGGCAGAGACAGTGTCTCTTAAATCAAGTATATGATGAACTAAAACATAACTGAGTGAGGTTAAGTTGGCAGCAAGGAATAACGTGGAGAATAGAAAACCGAGTTCGAAAACATGTTGAACGATACATATCCGGATCATATGGCTCCGGCGAATGAGGTTCAAATAGAGGATTATATGTTACAAAAGTTTGCACCTGCAAAGCTACCAGAGAGATATCTAGAAGTCGTCTTCATTGACGCCCCCAAAATTGAGGTACGCGTAATGCATTCTTATTAAACAAACACTAAAAATAACTACACATTCTCTCTTGTAGACAGTTCAGAATAGACTCCATGGTCAGCTAAAATGTGATGATTTGAATTTTCCTTTCGCTCGCACCGAAGTGATGACGGCATTCATTACGGAAGCGCGCACTTTAGTGTCGCAAAAGGAAGTAGCACAACAATCTGAGATAATCGAACTCAGTCTAGATGTAAGTTCTACACCGTCTCAACTTAACTACCAGCCTGGTGATACAGTAGGCATATTAGCTTCGAATTCTGGAGCAGATGTTAATTTTGTTCTTCAACGATGCCATTTGGAGGAGCAGAAAACAAATTGCTGCACGGTTAAGTTAAAAACAGATACTCTGATGAATTCAAAAAGGACTCCTGCGTATATACCTAAACTGACCACACCGAAAGAAATCCTACGTGATTGCCTAAACTTACGGTTCACTCCTAAGAAACAGTTAATTCGCGCTCTTGCCGAATGCTGTAGCGAGCCAAAGGAGAGGACTTTTCTTAATTCTCTCGCATCTAAGGAAGGAAGTTGTTGGTACAACAGATTGATTCTAGGACAGGGCTACACATTCCTTGATATCCTGACATTATGTACGTCTTGCTATCCGTCACTCGCGTTACTAATAGAACACTTACCGCGTCTATTGCCGCGGCCTTACTCGATCGCTTGCAGTCCATTATCTTGTGGTGAGGATGTAATCAAGATCATATTTTCTATACGTTCCCAGACACCAGGTGTTACTACGCACATGATGAGAAGTCTAGCAGAAGAATCATTAAGAGGAGGCGAAGACCCTGCATTTTTAAAGTTGTATCTCCGTGACATAAATAATTTCCGTTACACAGATGAAGATGTATGCAATGATTGTATTCTAATTGGCGTGGGCACAGGAGTGGCGCCATTTTTGGGATTTCTTGAGCATAGAATGCAAGTTAAGAAAAATGCAGTAGCGGTTCCGGGTAAAATCTGGCTTTTCACTGGAGCAAAATCCGAAGAAACTGCATTTGGGCGCAAATATTTCGAAGATTTTAAAGAACGGGGTGTTTTAGATGCCTACTACGAAGCTTTTTCTCGTATTCCAAATTCTCGGGCAAAATATGTTCAGGATTTGCTATTGGTACATTCTAAAGATTTTGTGGAACTTCTTATGCAGCCTAAAACCCGTTTATACATTTGCGCTGATGGAGCACAAATATCGAAATCTATAGAAGAGGGAATCAAGCAGTGCATAAAGCAACAATTGTCAGTAGATGAAACACAAGCAGATGAATTAATTAAGACATTTCGCAAAAAAGGAAAATATTGTGAAGATTTGTGGACTTAAATTCACTGCACTCTTTTCGAATTTAATTAAGAAGTCACTTTTTTTTGAAATTTTTGTATAAATTGTAAAAATAACGATGTATTTAATTAACAAATCAAATTGTTTGATTATTCGATAAACTATTGCGCTTAAATAAGTAAAATATAAAAATATACAATAAACAATGTTCTTTTATTTAAGCTCTTCGTTTGTGAAAAAAGAAAGCAATACATCGCCTGTAGTTTTATCCCTAGAACAAGTCCTTAAAGCAGTTCTCTGCAATAATTTCCTTTGAAACAGTAGTGATTACTCTCTTATAAAAAAAATATTTTAATTTAATAATGATCTACATATCGTTATCAAATTATGATATAGAATTCTCATGGTAGTTTTTGTTTTTCTTTTTCATTTCTTTATAAAAAAGTAATATAATTACGAATAGATCGCATCGAGTTGCACAAAGTTTTATTCGATAATTATTATTTTTGTTTTCTACAAATTAGCTTTTTTATAAATTTTGTAAGTTGTTTGATTAAGTTATGGTCGGTTATTTTCTGGAGCTTTTCTTAGTAGAGTTATTTTTTGTAAGTCTAATCTTGAATACTGTCTAATTGTTATTATTAAACGTTAAGAAAAATTGCTGCAAATCTTAATATTACATTATCATTGTAATTATGTATGTGTGTATGTGCATATGTGTATATGTGTGCGTTATTATATTTATACATGTCGCATTCAAACAAGTTCTTAAAAGAGGTTTGAATAAAGAAAAATCAATTGAATAAAATCTAAACAAATTTTACTAGGCTTCACTTTAAAAAGCATTGCTACTTTGTTGTTGTTATTGGTGTTCTTCTTCTTGTTGTTGTTGTGTTTGTTTTTGTGTTATCTTTTAATCGGTATTGTGCGTTTTTTTCATCGTATAGACAGACGGTAAACTTAATTTAAGAATTAAGGCAGCCGCAATAGTACCCATAAGAGAATTAATTCGTTTATAAAATAAAATATCGCTTAAATTAGCAAATATTTTTTCTCAAAAAATGATTATCTTAGCACGCTTTGTAGTGATTTTTGTGCAAGTAAAAAGCATTGAATTAAATAAATTTAAATACAATATTTTCATTTTGAAAATATGGCGCGACCCAAACTAGTTGCTCTTTTTTAAAAAACAAATTAAACGAATTACGTACTTGAAAAATTGACAATAGTTTAATAATTTTAAAATTCATTCTAATGGCACCTTCCGAATTAATTGGATTTATTTAAATTGACTACATGATAAATGGATATAAATATGATCGCCGTCAGTCACCTCTACCTTCGTAGAGGTGAAATTTCGGTGAAATTGAATTTAAATTTGGACTTGTTCAAATCACACTATCTTATGCCACTATATATAAATATTTTGTTTATTAAAAAATCGAATACGTTGTATACGAGGAGACTCGAATATATTTAATGCTATCCTTATGATTGTGTGCTTAATTAAGTAGAAAAATACGATAATTATTATTTAAATAAATTTCTAATTTAGCATAGAATTTAAGTGCATACTATAGTATAATTGATAACTTAATTGATTAGATGTTTGATTGGTTGTTTGGTTGATTGGCGAATTGGTCGTTTGGCTAATTGTTGAATTTATCAAAAATTAAAGAACTTCCGCGTAGAACTTATGCTATTTATTTAAACTGGCCAAGGGTTTTAACCATCGGTAGTGTTGGTATTGATGAGACGATAATTGTTTTTGTAAAAACGTTGCGGATAATCTGGAATAAGAAAAAACATTTTAAATCGTTACTGAAAGGAAATATTTAAAAAATAAGTTAAAAAATTAAGTCATCAAGTTATTTAAACAGTAAATCTTTTGTAAGTCACTAAAGCGACAATTGCATAATTTGCACAATCACAATAATTCAATGATTCACTAAATTCGCAAGAAAAGAAAGGAAAAGGAAAAGGAAAAGATTAAGTTGGGGAAAAAAGTAAAATGAAAACACATTGAATTAATAATTTATAAAAACTTTCGCTTAATTTCGTAAAAAATGAGCGAGATTTTAAGAAGTCTTAAGGCTTCTCTTTCTCTCTTACATACACACACTCTCTCTCTCTCTCTGCCTCTTCCTTTTCGGTCTGTTCTCCATCGATTGTAGAATTTTTTAAACAGAAAAGAAATAATTTTTAAAGAAAAACAACTACTAGACAAAAACAAAGCAATAGGAAGGGAACTCAATGGCATGAATTTCATGGGAAATTTCATAGTAAAACATATTCAGCTATACCGGAAATACTGTAAAAATCTTACTATGCTATGAATTGTAAACCTAAACAAAGATGCGTGTCAATGAATCCCAAAAAAAAAACCTCAAGTTATCACAAAACTTCTGATGTACGTATAATACCCCCTACACCCAGTAATAGTGATCTCTATGATTCGCAAGCGATCTCGTTTGTTTTTGGGGGCTCAACACTCTACCGTTTTCTTTGGTTTTAGATGCGAAAAAAACAAGGAGCTGTGAATTTACTCTAAAAAGTTCGACTACGACTAGCCATAAATCCACGATTTATGATTTAGACTATAAGTTCTAAAAAATTGGGAATGGAACTGAACTAATATCTCCCAATTTTCAAGGTCAAACAACTTTTAAATACAGAGAATTCATAACAATTCATTCTTCTGTAATCGCGATTCAACCAAATCAGGAAGTGAAGAGAACTTTTATATATATATTTATACATGACAGATATAGGAATATCTGTCATGTCTGTTTAAATGCGTTACAAAATTAAGCAGAGCCCACGGAGTAAACGAATAGTTTCAAAGATATAGAAGGGTATTTCCTTTCTTAAACCTTTTGAAGAAAATAAATACAAAAATAATTAAATGATTAATTGGAGTGTAAAACGAAATTTGTTAATTTTATGATTTGATAATTTGTTCAGTGTATCGTAATTATATATTCCCAAGGGCTAATTCTCTAGAGAAATATATACAATTACTTTTGAAAACAAATAATTCGTCCAATAGAAAAAATCTCATTTTATTTCACACAAATCGTAAACACGGAATATTTTCTAAACGCCATCCACGTCCAAAAGCTCCGCTAAGTCAACACATCCTCCTACCCTTCCCCAACCTTCGATTCCTTAAAAACTAAATTAATGCGAAATACTTTCCATTGAGGAGATTGTTGCGCTTTTGTATTGTTTATAGACTTTTTCATTCGTGAATGGAATTTAAATAAATGCCTCCAAACATTTTTGGAGGAAATATTTTTATAAAATAAAATTAGCTAGTATTCAAATAATCATAACTATAATAAATCGAAAATAATTAGCTATCGACACCTCCACCTGTGTTTCATTCTAGATAAATTATTTTATAATTTTTTTTTAAATATTCTAAAAACGAAAACGAAACCTACAAAAATTCTGAAAATATTTAGCAAAAATTTTTCTAGTAGAATTCTGGGAAAATGTCGAACAGAAATGGCTTAATTTTATTTTTATCAACTGATAAAATATTATTTTCTATGAAGTGTGAAAGATAAGATAAATCGTTTATATAAACAAATAATACTATTTAATCGAATGTTTTTTAAAGTAAAATGTAGAAAAATTTCGAAGAGAATTATTTTATTATACAGAAAATAATTAAGAAAAAATAGACAACTTTAATTAATTTGTTAATAACTGTTTACTTATTATGAAATATATTTTATTTTTCTTATTTCGTATAAAATAAAATTTTTATTTTGGTTTTAAAAATCCATTTTTATATCTCTTTTCTTCAGAAACTATTAATTTTTGTTAATTTTTTAGAACCAAAATAAACCAATGGTAAAACGAAAACAGCAAGCACTAAATAAATAGCTTGAGCATATAAATATTATTTTTGATTGCAAAGAAAAAACAAACAATAAACAAAAATTGGAAGGTGTATGAGGTATGACGAACAACCTCAATGTCTTTGGTGTAAACTTTAAGTGAATGAGCTGATCCTTTCGGCAGATGTTCGTGTTTACGGCTTATGAATCACAAAATGTTCTGTGATGACAATCAGTATTATCGCATCCGCATACACGTATACATTTAATACATTATGCACCCACACATGCACAAACATGTGTTTTGAAATTGTGTTAGAAGAAAACAAGCAAGGCAATATAAAATCATGTTAAATGAAAGGAGACAGTGAAATAATGAAGGAAATGGGTACAGCACTCATGCTATAAAAGTTGTTAGGGGTTTAATTATTTCACGTTTATTTTTGGATTTTATTTCACCAGAAATATATATTTTACATATATGTGCTTTTTTGGGAGATATTGATTTTCTGAAAATCAGGCTAACTTTAGAAAGGAATTGTCAAGGGAATTTCGTTCCAACAATAATTATCCAACGCTGTGTCATGAAAGCTAAATGAACATGAAGAAACAATTGCATAAATTTATTCTCGAATTGTTCCACTTTTTATACCCTACACCAGAAGGGATACAATTAATTCACTTACTCCTCCCGTTTGTAATGCATTTAAAGAGACGCGACAGGTATAGAGATGTATATATATTCCTGCTCATCCGTTCGTCCGTCTGCCTGTGGAATTCACGACTGCAGTCGAACGGAGGGAGTTATCGACATTAAATTAAATAGCCCGAATATTCATTTTCATCGTAGGCTGTTTGGGATTGAAGTTGCGATAAACCGGAATAGCGCCACGCCCAACTTTTATACAAAATCCCCTTTCCAAAAGCTGAATTTATCAATTTCTACAAAAGTTTTCAAGCTGGAATTTAATAGTCGAGATGCAGATATTAGATACTATAAAAAATGGGCAGGACACTGCCCATTTATCATGTTTAGGGTTCTTCGACGAAGGTTGTATTGAAGATGACCCAGTAGATCTAGATTAATCAAGGAAAAAAGAAACGTAACATTAAAAGGGGCGTGCAACGCGTCCCCTGATTATTATGATCAGACTACAAGTTTATATTACGTAGGGTAGGGTACATAACCTTCGGCCAGGCGAAGGTTAGCGTCCTCACTTGCTTACTTTAGTTTTTAAGGCCTCTAGCACTGGAAGTATTATTAAAGTATTTAATTTCGGGTTAAATTACTTAACAGATATCAAGATATAATATATCTTTAATGACATTGATGTAAAGGACTGTCATAGTTTGAGGTTTAAAATAACCGAACAAATTTGCGATTAGATTTTTAATTATCCTAAAATTATTTGGTTTCTTATGATGTTTCGTATGTTTAATAGAATAACTTTTTAACGAATAAATGAAATTACTTGTGATTAGTAACATTAATGAAAATATTATTTTTTCACTTAAAAATTATCTTCTCGAAAAGTTTAAGAAATTCTTTTAATTTTGCTGGCATTGAAACTATTTTTAATTTTGCGAGTGAATCTTTGAGTGCATCGCTGAGAGCATATAGCTACCATAGACATATATACACATCTATATATAAATATATATTTTTTTCCAATAGAAATCGTCTAGAGCGAATTCGGATCTTCCGCATTTGATGGCATTAGTTATGACGAAAAACTAAGAAAAGCGTATAAACGGAAATATACGATACAATTTTAAGAAAAATGTTTGAGTAATCATAAGTTTATTGACCGATCGACCGCACCCCCAACACCTCGGTCACCTTCGTCTACGCCTTCGTCATCGCCGACGGAAGGAATAAAGTATATAGAAAACAGAAAGTAAAAACCAACAGTCAGTCAAACCAACCACTTAAAACATATGTTTTTTTCTTCCTCCAGTGCTAGAAGAATTAACGGATGGTTGGATAGATAGATGGATGAATGGATGGATGGATGGATGTATGGCAGACACCCAGAAAAGACTATAGACTGCCGCCGCCCAATGACGCCTGCTTTATTACAAGCAATGAGCTGGCTGTTCATTCCAAAGTACAAACCATCGATCTTATAAACCGTTTGGTTTTACTCGAATGTCACCGACTGGGTACGTTGTTTGGTTGTTCAGTCGTGCTTCTTCAACAAATGTATAGCGCACGTACACACTCAAACGCTGAAAAACATTTGTGCGAATACATGAACTCTTTAAATAGAAGGAGAAAAAACTGAATAATGACCTTAGGCACTATCGATCGAAAATCATTCATTATACACGACGAATCGAAATTGATATTGACGACGACTATAAATCGCGGCCGTCGATAAAGTGTCGCGAATACACGATTTCTTATTTTAAAAAAACAAATTAAACCGAAAAGCAAGAAAAAATAGATGCTAAGCTGAATAAAAATAAAGATATGAAAAGGGCAAGAGTTGGGCGAAAGAAAAGAAATGATATACCGAAAGAAATAAAAAATATAACAAAAATCAACTGAAAACAATTTATAAATACATGTACGTAATTATCGTAATTGTCATCAGCGCACGAACCCACACACACGCGCTCACCCTCGCAACAAGTAATAGAAATTCTTGAATAATAAAAACTTCTTATCCAATAAATTTTCTGGGACAAACAGCTTGATATACATGTGCTTATATAGAAATATATATTTATATAGTAAGGACATAAAAATATCAAATTTATATATAGAACATTATAATTAAATGAATTTTTATTAGAGAAAAAGTTACAACAAGAGGAAATTCGAAATAATGTAAGCGACCACTGGAATGAAGAGCTATTGATCGTGTTAATACTGTGGGAAAATAAGCAGGCAAAAAGAGATAGAGGGAGAGTGAGTGAGAGGGATAGATGAGGTGAAAAATAATGGAGTTTTGTTTGCCTCAAATTAAAACGTTCGTCTTGCGTACCAAATTAAAAACATAAAACATGTTTAAATGAATATAAAATGAATAAATTTAATTAAAATTTCTAAATTGCCTCTCACTCACTCTCATGTTTTCTTTACTGTTGACGCTCTTCTCTTAATTGAAGGAATTCTAAATTAATTACTCAATGATTTTCTAACCGTTTTTTTTCAATTAAATTTAAAAAAATATAATTTAAATAAAATTAGAAATCTTTCCAAAAAATATTTTGTATTCAAGTGAATAAATTTCTCAAGTTCTCTGAATTCCTCTCTCACGTTGATTACTCAGTGATTGTTTAACGAGTTTTTCGCGTAAAATTATTTGAAAGTTTTATATAAGCTCTTCGAATTTACAAAATCAAATAAAAGTGGAAAATTTTCTAAAAAATATTTCGTATTTCGTACACTTTTCCAGAAAGTTGTTTTCGCACTCTATTTTATTTATTTTATTTTAAAATCGCATATATGCACAATTACTGTATCGAATAATTCCGCATATACTACAATTACAAATATAAAGTTTTTTAAAAAAATATGCATATCAGAATGACTCACCTTAATAAAAAATTTAATTCAATAAAAAATCGCGCTGCGATTTCACGCCAATCTTCAGCAGCCAAGAAATAAATTAATCCATTCCAACAGTCCGTAACGCCGGCGTGTCAACGTCAACTTCATTTATCGGTCTCGCAACAGACCAAACGCAATGGCTTTTTCTTAATTACGCTTCCTCATTACAAGAAAAAACCACAAATTAAAACTTTCTAAAGGTTTTTATGGATTCCTTTTGCATAAAGTAATCCCTTCTATTCATAATAAAATCTATTTACAATTTTTCTTCTCGTGTGTTTGTGTTAAATACACATCACTCCAATGATTACTAGGCACTCTTTTTAATTATTTTCTATACCATGCGACGCAATACTTTTTTGGCCGCTTTAATATTTGGCACCAGTGCCATTACTTCACAACAATCGAATAGGAATGGATGCTGCAGCAATTCATCTGCAGTTGCACGTTTGTCCACTTCCACCTGTAGACAACAGTCGAGAAAGTCTTGAAGGTTGGGTGATAATTTATGCCAGCTTTTAATGTCAGGGCGGCCGTTGGCCGCAATCAGATACAGGGCACGTAATGGGGATTCGTAGAGATAAGGCGGCTGACCTTCAATCATTTCAATAGCCATGATACCTATTGACCAAATGTCAACCTTTTTGCCATATTTCTTACGCGTTACCACCTCAGGTGCCATCCAATATGGTGTACCAACCATTGTCTGACGTTTCTCATCACCTTCAATATTGGCACAGAAACCGAAATCGGTTACTTTCACATTGCCATTCATACCCAGTAGTATATTGTCCGATTTAATGTCGCGATGTATTATGCCTTTGGAATGTAGAAAACTAATGGCATAGAGCACTTCACGGCACACGCAGGCTATTTGACGTTCCTTCATTACCGTTTCCGTGACAACGTCTGTCAGTGGTCCACCATCCATGTACTCCATTATAACCCAAAGCTGCTCTTCTGGTTCTAGAAGATATGCATCTAAGAAATTGACCAGATTTTTGTGATTGAAATCTTTCAGAACACGTATCTCGGTCAAAATGAGATCTTTCGACGTCTGATCTTTCAAATCGATGGTCTTCACAGCAACGTGTGATCCAGTCTGGTTGTCAGCAGCAATGAAGACAATACCGGAAGCACCTTTACCCACCTCTTGAGTCATTTTGTAGCGTTCTCTAGGATCTTCCAGATTGCAAATACATCTCAACTCCTCATAAACTTCGGCATCACTTTTTTGAGCCCGTGTCTCTTTGGAACGGCGCAATATACTTTCATCACCATCACTAATACCAAAATCCTCTTGTGAGTCTTTCGGTTTTATAATAATCGTATCTGTGTTCAGCTTGTGCAGCTCATTGGCATTGGTGGCATCTTCGTCCATGGTGGTTAGATTGGATACACCGCGTGAAAATTTATTTGTTACTCGAGGCTTTGGCTTAATTTGCGGCTTAGGTGGCAATGTGTGTAGCTTCTTGGCAGGCAGTGGTGGCGGTACATCCGCGGATCCATAATTTGATTGAAATTCGCTGGGTTTTAGAGTTTCTCGGTCTCGATCTCGGTCACGGTCGAGGTGAGACTCCAGTTCTTCGATAACCTCATGCAAACCGGCCAGATGTAGAACCTGTTGACTATCATTGAGGCTGCTGCTGTTGCTGCTGCCGCTAGATGTCGAGGACTCACCAGTACTGCTATAGCACTCATCGTCCGACTTTTCCAAATCTTGTGATTTATGTTTATTTTTGAAATTAACATAATTGTCGATCTCCTTCGACTCCTCATGTATGGCTTCTTCGGTTATGAATGGCTTAAATATTTCGTTGTCTTTCTTTTTGATGGAATAATTATAAAACTTAACGGCATGATAAGCTGCGTCAGGATTCTTGTCCTGCTCGTCTTGAGTTATTTGTGCGTTCATTAAACGAACCCATGGCGCTGGTAAGCCTTCCAAATCACCCGTAACTTGGTTTTTAGAAACGTGAAAGTGTCTTTGAAAATTGGTAGGATTCCCAATCTCTGATATTGGATCCTTTTTGCGGAACCAGCCTTTAAGACTCGTAAAACTGCTCATTTTTTCTGAAGCACTGAATTTAATTGAAACAATTAATTTAATTTGGTCGCCACTAATAGACGGAAGACTAACGCAAAATACATTTGGGGTGAGTCATGCAACTCGCATACCTAGAAAGGCTTTTGTTTGACTGGCTGCTGGGATATGTTGACGATGAAAATCAGGTATATGCGGTCCTAATATTAACAATCACTTCTTCAACACTCAAAACAAATGAATTCTTGATGCAGAACTCATATTATTCATTGTTTATTTCTTTCTTCCCCATTTCGTATATAATAATATCTAATTTATTTTATATTCACGAATTTTTACTTTTGCTTTTCCCTTAGCAAACGCACACAATTCACACAATTTTCTCGCCAAGGAGTGGCACTTGTACTTTTTTTCCTTTATTTTGGATTAATTTCTTTCCTGTTGTAGACAAAATAACGTGCAGACAGGAACTCTTCTATTCCACTGCTTCTCACTTTTCCTCATTAAATTGCCGACGTTAAAGCGTAGCGAACCACGACAAAGTTAGCACAAAATCACCCTACTCACTTCACTATTGCTCAAGGAGTGAATGATTGAAAAGACAACCGTGGATAAGTTCCAGCTTTTCCAGTTCCATGTATTGTATAAGAACATCAGAAAGTAGAAAAGGCAGTCAAAGTGAATTATTTAACAGCATGTCTATCTCCCTTTAGCAAACGAAAATTTGAACTTGAAGAACGGAAGGCTGAAGTTATCTCTCTTCAACTTGAAAACCTAAAAGTATCGAGTAAATATTACATTCCTGCAAATGTAAACACACTCTGAACATGACACTTCATTCAAGCGGCTTCGGAAACAATGTAAATAAAAACAATATTCTCGTTGTAATTTTCGAAACTTTATATTCGCTGTCGTCAAAAATAGTAGAAATCACTAGTTTTTGTAGCAAGTACGCTGCAAAATTTTGTGGATATATTTCTTCCTTTAATTATTTAAACTCGAAAATTTAAAATATTTTTAAAAATATTTCTATTTCATTTTTTGATAAATGGCTAATGCTATATAACTATTATCATTGTTAGATTACATTTCATTAGCTCTCTATAACAACTAAACATGTAGTTGTTTTTGCGTAATAACAACACTTGACATATTTGATGCTTTTGTGTTATTATTTTCTGATATTATTGCTTGTCGAAAAAATAACGAAAATTAACAAATCAAACACAAAAAATGTCATGTCGTTATTGCACAATCACCCTCTAAATGTTTGTTGTAATATAGGAAATAAGTAGTATTGCCACATCACGTACAATTTTCCCAACTAGGCTTTATTTTAAACCTTCCAAATATTGCAGTCAATTTACTTTGCAGAAATAAATTAGTCCTTTTTAGGAAAAATCTTAGCCTTTGCTTCATCATAGAGATCCCAGAAGAAGGCTTTTAAATCATCCAGAGATGTAGGGAACTTATTGATTGGCTCCACTGGAGTTTCATCGCCTGGCTTGGCACCTTTAATGAAATTATAAGCAATCGCGAAGCCCTTTCTCGCTTCGAAAAGTGCATCCCTGGCATACTCTTCCGCTTTTTCGGGATAACAAATAGAGGCAACCACACCAGCTCCAGTAGCAGTGCATAAAACCTTCTTAACAAAACCGGCACGTACACTAATAACAAATCCAGTTAAGCCACCCAAAGCAATTGCACCTGTCCGGGCCATCACATTCTGGGGTTCATTTAGATAATCGACAGAGCCTATGAATTGAGCTATATTTAATTCTATTCTACCCATGTATTTAAATAATATACTCTGGGTATGTGCTACTCCTGTGTCGATAATGTCAGTAAACCATCTCTTTTGCTCACTGAGCATATTAACACCAGCCTGAACTTCGGTACGGACCTCTCGAATTCCACTTTCTAAGAGTTCACGTGGCGCAGAATCTTTAGGAGGATGTTTATCCGTGACTGACCTAATTTAAATTAAAGAAAATTTATCAGCGAATTCTAGATTTCTTTTGAAATCCCGTATACTTGTTCAGTGCATGAAGAGGTGTGTATACAGGAAGATCGCTGGGTCTGCATTTGTAGTGACCGAGTTCATCTGGCTTCTCGGAAAAATCTGACTTTGGCTCATTCGCTTGTTTTATGGCAACTGCTCCAACCAACGTAGTTGGTGCCAAAGCAATAATTTTCCTAAACATCGCCTTTTATATGACTCAAATAACCAAATTTGAATTAATCGCGACGTTTGATCCTGTCACGATATCTTATCAGCAGCCTATAAAATATGCCTAGTAAAATAAATTATTTTCTAAAAGTTCTAAACGAATTTACCCAGTCGAAACGTCATTGCGTAATTAATGAAATCTGTCAATTGATTTATTTGTATGATACCTAAATTTTCTCGGTTGCAGAATCTTTTAATTTCTAAATTTTCTTGAAGCGAAATGTGTATGAAAAGTTGATTTTTTTACCATTTCATAATTGATATAATCTATTAAATTAATCAATATTTATAAGTACAGAATAGTACAGAAGTCTCCATACTATTTGATTTCTCGCTATTTCTGGATGTCGCTTCGAATTATTTTCCTGTCGTCAGTCTCAGCATCAATACGTCCAAATAGCAGTGTCATGTCAAAATAGCGCGGCTCTTATTTTTGGGAATTGGGAAAAATAAAATTACAAATTATAAATAACAATTCAGTATCTCCCTCTACGTATGAGTCTTGTCGACTGCACACGTGTAGCTGAGACCAATCTCACGAAGGAGTTTTCATTTGTTTCTAGAATTATTTGAAGGAATAGGAGTAAGTTTGGCCTTCACCGCACTATTGCGCCTCAATAACGAAGACGGAGCTTTTCTATCCTAGCCGGGTGTACTATTATTTTTTGAATAGGAAATAAAAATAACACGACAATTAGGACGGACGGAAGTGTGCAATATGATGAGACAATTTTCCATTATTTCTTTTTGACATCTGGTTATGTGTTTTCCGATAAACTACGCAAGAACATTAATGTTATTAGGTCGCATTGGGTTCTATCGTACCTTATTTTCTATACGTGGAAAACTTTTCATAAGCATATAAGCGACAGAAAATCACGTCCATTATCGTTATAGTTTTTTTTCAAAGCAAGCCTCTCTGACATATGATAATTTTTTTAATTTTGCGAACGCTTCTAATTTGCTTGTGTTCCTAATTGTCAAAATCAGCCGTTGGAAAGGTTTTCAATTCTTCTTTATCCACTGTTCTGTTGTTATTTATTTTGTTGTGGCATTGGTGTAGTGGGCGTACATGGGAAAGGGAAGTCTTTAATGAATAAAAGAAAAGTAAATTTGGAAGCAGTTCGCAAGTATATTTTATAATAAATTCATTTTTTATATTTAAATTTTCATTTCTTCATTGCTGGCTGCTAGAAAAAAAACAAAAACAGGCTCATCGTCCACTCGACGGCAATCAATCCGCATGGTGTTTAAATACACCTACTCACACTCCAAAATACGTTCCTAAAGTCCTATGACTGCTCTGTAACCACGAAGGGAGATACAGCATTTCCTTGTACTACATTTTTCAAGAGGCTCTTCCTTAGGGCTGGAGATAAAAACAATCGCGATTAAGGAAAGCCATCTCAAGCCAGAATTCATGCCAGTATAGATTGTACCTTGCTGGGTTCCGTGCTGAGAGTGATTCTAAATTATGCATGAAATAAATTAGCATGCATTTGTTCTTAGTGTTTCTCAAGAAATTTTCTTCGCTACAGGAAGTTGCTCCGAGCAATATACTGATAATTCGAGAGACTAATATCCGGCGATTGTGAAACTTTCAATGAATGAGAAATGCATCAGCTTTTAATACTGCATAAGGATTAAAGCAATTTGGGAATGCATTTACTCCTTGTTGGGTAACCGGAATCGTATCACAAAAAGGATAATTGTTAATAATGAAATGCTTAAGTACTTATTCCACGACACAATAAATGTTGCTTAAATAAGCTCAGCTCAGGTCACGTACGAATTATATATGCCCTGTCGATAAAAAAAGTGTATTGTTACACCAGTGTAAGTAGTAACACCTTGACTGCGTTTACTGCTACTCTATCTACATATCATCATTACCATCGTCATTGTCATCATCATCGCTGCCAATAAATTCTATAAACAGTTTCTATGGAAGAAAATGCAAAGTCGAAGTTCAGGTAGGTTTATAATCATTCTAAAAATCTTACGTGGTTTTATAGTAAAAATATATACATATAAAGATATGCAGTGAATGCATATGTACACACCTAGTAATTCGTTTGTATGAATGAAATCTCAAAATCGCGCATACTGTAGTAGACAGAAGTGCCCTGTAGGAAAGTCAGAAGGCTGGATATACGGATCAACTGTTTTCGAAAAATTAGTCTTTATCTAATTTTATTTATGATAGAGCCATGGAAGGAAGGTAGTTTATAATGAAATTCTTAATAAAATTATTTTAATTCTTCTTTTTAAATTAATTTTGGTATCAGTGTTTGCGCTTGTTTTGTTTTGTTTGGTTTTTTTAATAATAAAAAGCATGCATATTGTATTTCCTACTGACCGTATTGGCAATACTTTTCTGTATAGTATTCCTATATACGTATTCTATTCCAAGCAAAATATCATCGGTTTCTTAAAGAATGGTTTCATTTAAGTTTTGAACACCTCTCCATCAGTAAATTTATGAAGAATTTACCATTCAATTTTCTTTACTTTAATGCGCTGCTTTAATACTTAACAACTTCACGTTATGCTGCTGAAATTAGTTTCCCAAATTTAAATTAAAGTTTCTTTCGAAGGAGACCCTTAAAATAAAATTGCTATTTTTTAAAGTATTTCTTAAAAGACATTTCGATATTTTTGTAAATTTAATATTCTTGTAGTGATGTTGACGAATATGGCTTCAAACGTGCTCCGAATTTCGATTACAAAATGTACGAGAAATTCATGTCCACCTACCTAAAGACACTCACAAGGCGACGCATAAAATGGGAGGAATTGATACGTCAAAATATCGATCTTACTATAATCGACACTAAATTAAAACGTTATATACGGAAAGGGATACCTGGTAATTTTGAATTTAATGTATTCGTCTGTCTTCTCTTTAGAAATGTTTGATTGCAAAGTGTTCCCTTTTTTTGTTTGCGTTCTTTTAATTTGATAATGATTTAACAGGTCCCTTCCGTCCCGACGTTTGGATGAAAATATCTGGTGCTTATAAGCTGCAACAGCGCTCCCCTAATCTTTACAGTAGTTTGCTAACTGTGGAATTTGAAAAGGAAATTAGTGATTCAATATTAATTGATTTGCCTCGTACATTTCCCGACAATATATTTTTCGATACGAAAAAGGAAAAATTGTATAATATTTTAATAGCATATGCCCATCACAACCGAGAGATTGGCTATTGTCAGGGATTGAATTATATTGCGGGTAAGTTATTAATGAAGCAAAAAAGGATTCCAGAAATCGACAAGAAATAATCAATAGATTGCATTCCGTTTTGATTTGGTTTTGCAGGTCTTTTGTTTATTGTCACTGACGATGAAGAGAAATCATTTTGGTTACTTAAAACATTTGTAGAAGATATTGTGCCTCAATATCATACGAAAAATATGGCAAATTTACTACGAGATTTAGCAGTGTTTAAGGAGATTATTATAAGGCGGGCACCAGCCGTTAACGGACGCATTGAAGATTTGGGTATGATAAATTTACCTTTATTATGGACTCTTCAATGTGATTATAAAATCTCTTGCCTTGCTTTCTCTTCCTCTCTTCCTTTAGGTTTGCCATATGCAGTGATTGCTAGTAAATGGTTCATATGCGTATTCGCTGAAGTATTGCCAGTCGAAACTGTTTTACGAATTTGGGATTGTGTTTTTGCGGAAGGCTATAAAGTAAGAGAATAATGTCTAAAGAAGAATTTAAGAAGAAGAATTTAATTTCTAATTTTTGTTGTTAGATTGTTTTTCGTGCTGCCATAACATTGTTTCTAACCCACAAATCTGCCATTCTCGATTGTGATGATATCGCGGCATTGGCTACATTATTTCGTGAAACTATGATACACGATCATATCGTAACTGATTGCCATAGTTTTTTAGAAGCCATGTTTAAATTGCGTTTGAAACGCAGTGAATTGGTTAGTTTAAGAAAAGTTTGCGTTGGACGAAATGATACTTAAATTGATGTTTGATGAAATAATAAAAGTTCTTCCTAATCTAATTAAATTAACGAACAAAAATTTTGTAAGATTGAGACAAGCAATAGAAATTAATATGATAATTAATTAGATTTTGGTGCATGCATATCGGTAATAGAATGTTATCAATACTAGAATTATAAATAGCAATTAAACTAATTTCAATTTAGTTTGTTTTATCGTATTGTTATTTTGGCAATATGTTATTCCGAATAATCTATAGGAGATAAAAACATTAAATATGAAATTAGTAAAAAAGAGAAACATTCTTAATGTAATTATTTATAATACATTAGTTTTATTGAATAATTTTTCATTAAATTATAGAATAGTTTTTGCTAATAATTCTCTGATATTAATGAACGCTTGTTACTTATGTTTAATTATAATTATTGAGTTCGTAGTGTTTATTATTAATAAAATTTGGAGCGTTAATACATTTATAAGTTAGCATATAAGTGACAGCATATACGTATGCCAAGCTAATATTTATATTATAGTCATATGTATGTATGCGTGTGTTTATATGTTTATGTTTTACTTAGGAATAAAACAAATTCAAAAATTACTTAATAAATAAAAACTTTAAACAAATAGAATGAACATATAATTATGTTGTTTCATTACGAAATTATCTTTACACAGTTTACTTTAAAAAGTATATTTAAAGAAACAATAATAATATGAATTTCTCTTAAACGAATTACTTATGCTTTTCCTAAATTTACATGACACTAAGAGCTAAAATTAACAAAAATCAGAACCATTAACTGATATTTTAGTTATTTTTCAATATTTCGGAAAATTAATTCTAATTTGTAAAAATAAGTTTAATAATACGTATAGGAATATTTAATGAATTTAATTAATTGAGCTGTATTAAATTTCTAAGCCGTGATTATTTTTAATTTTTTTGTGTGTTTATTTGTCCTTTTCATGGAATAATTTTAAGAATTTATATTCAATTAATAGAAGTTCGTGAAAAGTCTATAAAATTATCAATGAAATAAATTGTCAAAGAAAAAAAGCGAATGACATTGTTTAAATTATAAAGATTTTATTTAAATTATATTGCTTGACTTCTACGATTTCAAAATAGAATTTAAAAATATATCACTTCACGAATTTCGATAAAATTAAGTTTGTTAATTATTAAAACTAAAAAAATCGTTTTCAATAAATAAATTATTTAATAAAAAATTAACAAAATACTGATTTAATAAGTAAATATTTTAATGAAAGTGATTGTGCGAATATTGATATATTTTGAGCTTCTTCGAAGTTTTAATCGAATGGAAGGCTTCTTAAAAAAGTTTTAGAACACTCTTGATTTATCTTTGATGTGTGTGACTAGACAATAAAATGCTTTTCACTTTTCAAGTGAATCCACTCCTCGTAATCACTTTTTATGATCCACAATGTGGACCGCACATGGGTTCAGAGGATAGAGCCAAAGACGTAAGCAAAGTGCGTCTGCCCGGATGAACACCCAAATTTTCCCAATTAATCCAAGAAAGACGAGCTGTCAAATCTGAAAATGTTAATAACAACTAATGATCACGCAACTAATGATCATTAATTTGAATGAGCTGTCGTTAACTACAAACATACCACTAGTATTCCAATTAGCACGATCTGCCTTGATTTCACCACGCAAACATTTCTCAACGTAAGTCAGTGGATCATATTCCGTCTGGAGTACCTCACGTAGCAAAGATATATAAGCTATAGCCAGACGTAGGGTGTCAATTTTACTTAGACGTTTCTCATAAGGAAATGTTGGCACATGAATTCTTAATTCATCGAAAGCCGAATTTATACTACTGCAGATTTTTAAGAAAAAGAAAAAGAAATAAATCAACAAAGTTTTATATTCAACCATTCTTTCTTGAAAAACCTACAAAATTCAGTTCTGTTTCTGTAATGCATACTTTATAAAAACAATGGTAATTAATTATTAAATTAATCATAAAAAGAAATGAACGATTACGGTTATACCCCGTCGGTGCCGACCTCTGGATGCGTTTACGTTCGCGTACGTTCGCTTGTTGGCGTTGGATTTTATACGGAATCGGGCTATTGTTGTTGTTGTTGTGATTGTAGCTCGTGGTAGCAATATTGGTGTTGGTGCTACTGCTGCTGGCATTCACGCTATTGCACATCAACGTATTGCTCGACCCTAAACCAATACTTCCGGATGTTGATCCTTGATGATCCAAAAGCGATTCTTGAAGGAAATTTTTAAATTGTTGGCTAATAGTACTGCTAATTCTTTTTTGAATAAGTTACCATGATGTAAATATTGTTGTTGGATGTGACGAAAATTGTGATTGCTCATACGTAGATTGTTACCAGCTGCGGCAGCGGCGGCAACATTACTGCTCGTGGCAACTGGATGATGTTGACTCGCATACACGCAGGATGGCAAATCATTGATCATTTCATCATCGAAATTATGAAACGAGAGATGGCTACAAATTTGAAAAAAATCATTAGGGTCAATTCAACAAATAACAACAACAACAAAACGAGAGCAACGAGAAAACTTTGATAAAAAAAAGAAAAAGGAAAATTGGTAATAAAAGAAAAGGAATTGGTAATTATTTAAAGGAACGTCCATAATCGATGATAATACATCGAATGAATTTAATCCGGCAGATATTAATTGCTTTTAAACAATAATCTCCTCATTAATTAACGATTTGATATTTTCTAAATCGATAATATAGAATCGAGTTATATTGTAATAAAATTAAAAGAAAAGAACTATATTGTAAAAATATTGAGTGAGCGGAATAGTGTTTAAAGTTATAAAACTCGACCAATGGATAATGAGAGTAAGTTTTACAGGATTTTAATGAATTTCCCTTACTAATGAGTCTATAGAGATTACTTAATCTTAGACAGTCTCTACTGTTAAACCCCGAATTTTTCTCGAATTAAAATTGAGAAGAAAGACGATACAAACAAGAATATTAAAAAACTAGAGAGGAAAACTCTCTATGAACACAAATTTCAGCCTAACCCAAATCGTATATCCCAAAAATACCTTAAATACCCTCTAAGTCCACCATTGCGGTCTTTGCTACCAATCATCGGATCACGCCTATTTTGGGAGCATATTTTTTATTAAGCAGAAGATTTGAGAATAATATTTCAATTTCTATTCTTTGTACTAGCTCAGATATTGAGTTACAGCCAGCGAGAGCGTCGTCATGGCTTTGGAAATTGGGTATGGCAATGGTTTAATAATGATATCATTTTCAACACTAAGTATCACGGATAGACAGTGGACATTTACACAATTTTATATACACGAAAGAAACGAACAAGCCAGAACGAAAAAGACACTTGAAACGGCACGCTGCCCAAAACCGGTTTGTCTACAAATCAATCCACTTTCTAGACCAAATGGCCTAAGAAGATTACGCGTATCTTTGAACGTGGTTTCTATAGAAAGACAGACAAACAAGCAGTCAGACACAGACGGACGAGTGGCTTTCATATATATATATATATATATATATATATATATATATATATATATATATATATATATATATATATATATATATATATATATATATATATATATATATATATATATATATATATATATATATATATATATATATATATATATATATATATATATATATATATATATATATATATATATATATATATATATATATATATATATATATATATATATATATATATATATATATATATATATATATATATATATATATATATATATATATATATATATATATATATATATATATATATATATATATATATATATATATATATATATATATATATATATATATATATATATATATATATATATATATATATATATATATATATATATATATTATACATTTTCACATTTTCCTTGGCTGCGAGCATATGAGTGTACGGTACTTATTGCGTATATATGGCGTAAAAATTTTCCCAAGACTTCTGTGACCTCGAATTAAAAACAATTATTTTTTTCGAATATCAAATCGTCTTTAAAATCTTTAATCGTATTTTAACCTCTCTATTATATTTATATATATATATATATTTTTAATGTTTAAATTATTTGTCTTCATTTTGAAATAAGTTTTTATATTTTAAGTTTTAAATTTTAATTTTTTACTGTGGAGTTTAATGTACGGTTAAAATTCGCATTTCTTTATCTTTAGATGCAATTAAGTGAATTTCCAATTTAAAGTTTAATTTAAATATAAAATAAACTATTAGTTGAATTTAATATTTCGTTAGTAATTATCAGATTGTGAAATCCTTGCTTTCATTTCATTTTCCGAAGGAAGGTCGTTTTTCTTCCACTGGTGGGAATATTGCCAGAAGGATTACGTCATGAGTTCGAACAAGGATTTAGGACCATAGAAATATTGTGTATCTCTTGATATTTTGCTTCGAATTTTTTTCGATCGGGGTTTGAAGATTTAGGTAATTGAAACGATTTTTTGTCATTTCTTGTCAAATTTGATTTGATAAAAAATGTGAAACCAAAACATTCAAAATAGTTTTCGGCATAAGAAGGACAAAACCGATATACTTGAGAAATAAAAAGAAATTTAATAAAATTTAATTGCCATTTAATTAACAATTTAATTTTTTTATAGAAAATATAAGAATCAAAAGAAATCTCTGATTGCTCTTTTGCCGAATTTAGAAAATTATTTGAGTTTGTTATTCAGCAAATGATTGCTAAATAACATTGCTAAATAATAAAAAACTATGATTTTTTGTTCAAGTTCTTTAGACCGATTAAAAAAAATTGAATTTTTTTCAAAATTGTGGTTTAATTTAATTTTTTAATCTCAAATTTTTAATGAGAAATTTAGTCCATACGATGGATTGCTTTTAAAGAAATCAACAATTCATATAAATATTTCAATAAATTTCATTTTTAAGATAAGATGAATTTAATACAAATAAAAAATTCCTTTTTGAGAAATTGAATAATTTGAAATCCTTTAAAATTCGTATAATTTTGATGTTATTTTTCCGATGAAATTTTAAAATCACAAATAAATTTTTGAAAAAACTTTTATATTATTTCATATAATATTACAATATACTCATTTATTTTACTATAACGATTTGTTTCAAATACACATTTTAATTACACAAAAACGCTATTCAATAAATTCAAATTTTAACAATTTTCAAAAATTCAATAATTATGTTTTTAATTAATTTAGAACTTTTACTCTGAATATTAATCGCATTAATAATTTTAGACATTTAATTGACGCTAATGTTTAGCACTTGAAAGAATTTTATATCTTTTACAAACCTTATCGTTGGCGAAGAAGAAGAATCTGGCAATTGATTACGCGACATTTTCAGATTTTTCACCACATTGAGCTTGCCAATCGGCTTCTTCTTATTTCTTTTACCGTTATTATTTAATTTCGATTTAAATACGACACCTATCGAATAACATGAAACAAATAATTACGTTTTATAAATTCTTATGATTTATTATTAATTATTGTTAAAATTTATTATAAATTTATTTCGTTGCAATTTTGATCTTTTCGGAATCGCGTGATTTTTAATATTAGGATAGTCTCCGTCGAAATCATTTCAATTTATATAAAATTTCTCTTTCGAAGGGAAAATCATGTAGGGCACGCCTATTTTAAATGCAATCCGCTTTGGACTGCACATCAACCCTTAATCATGCATAGTTTCAACCCTTAAAAGCGAAACGTTTGTTAAACGCAATAAAAATGGTTTCCTTGAAGGAGGAGTCAAATTTTACAGGGTGTGTGTGTGAAAGAATGACTGTGCTTATGTTTTTATAGACCGATTTTTTTAACAATATACAAAATATATAAAGTGGGCAAGTATTTTATTGGAATATTGGTTATATCGATAATATTTTAGTTGCAAAATACACTTTCAAGCCTTTGAAAAAAACCTTCATTCTTTTATAAATCCTTTCACTAATCCTTTATGAATCCTGCGAAAATTCAATTACCTTATCCTGTTAAAATAAAATTGTGGTGTGGGATGATTAGTCTTTGAAAAGATAAGTATTTTTAAAATATTTGCATAATATAATGCTTAGATAATTAAGTGAGGAAATGCATCACATCTAGTGAATCATACAAAAATCAGCAAAAACGTAAGTCATGATAGTCCTGGGGGGTGGTAGGGGAAAGGGGAATCACAGACTGTCACCTGTTCTTGACAGCGCTACTCAAAATTGAGCGAGTATGTAGGCAGGCGCAGGCATCACACATTTGCCTCCCGGAGGGTAAGTTCCACCCTCAAAACAGTGATTGAATAAACAGTGGGGGGGGGGGAAATATGCACGCTATATCTGAGATCATTTATAAGGATTTTTTATATTAAAATTAAGAGACGACTAAATGGAAAAAATTAACAGGCACTTAGTAAGACATGAAAGAGAAAGAGAGAATTAAATTGAGAAAGAGAGAAAGGAGAGAAAATATGTTAGTAATCTGAGAATGTTATGCGGGTTTATTGAAGAGTTGAAAGTTTGTGGGAGAGGATGTAAAATTGGCTTGGGTTGTGAACTGATTATAAATTTAATATAAATGAAATATTCGTTTCTATCAGATATAAAAACTTTGCAATATTCGAGTCGTCCAGATAAAAAACGAATTGGGTTTTTAGAGGGGTTTGGATAATATTTTAAGCCTTAGAAAATATTGTGTGGGTGCGGTACTAGATAATTAAATAATAATTAAGTTTTCAAAGTAATATTTAATTAGAATATTAAGTTTAATAATGATTAAGTTAAAGCGGTTAAAAAATGACTAAACAATAGTATACACACAAATACGAACACACGCATACACGTAAACAATGAGAGAAAAAGAAACCACTTTATACTCAATTTAATAGAATAATTTGGGATCATTGAAGGGCTTGACCCATTGGCCGTAATCGCAATGACGCATCAAAACTATTCGCGATAGAGATAAAAACGTCGCTAAAACAAAATACTCTACATCTCTAACACAGTTTATGTATTTATTTTTATGTATAAATGTTTGTGCATTTGCATTCGTACATATGTGTGTATGTGTTTGTGTATGCATGTTTGTGTGTGAGCATTGTTATTAGAAATGATGGGTGTGTCTGCAGCAGCATCATCATCATCGCGAGCACGAGCAGCAATTGAGAAAATTGATTTATTTATATTTGATGATTTAAAAACAGAAATTAGCCACGTCAATGACGATGACGATGACGTCGACCAGATCAGATTTTAAGCTATGAATTAGATTTTATACGCAACGCACCAGCAACGTCATCGCCGTCAGCAACGCTATCATTTGTCGTGGTTGGTCGTGATGTTGACACATGACCGGCACGCGCACTATTTCGAACGTGAAATATGTTCGAACAATTGCTTGAGGCGCGAAAAACCTCATTGCCGCCACCACAGCTAACAATAAGGACCGGAACAATATGTTTCCGGAAAGTGGTTGGAAGATATGACGAACGATTCGGAACTCCTGGGGACGGGATGGGGGGTATAGGGTTCGGAACCAATGAGACGAGTTGGAAGATCGGCGAAGTACGAAATCATCACACGAATCTTGAGATCGAAAGAGAACGAGCGGAAAAGCAAACCTTCTGTTTGCTAAAATCTCAAACTAAATTAGCGCTGCTCACCCTTCCCCTCCTTACACCAAAATTATAGGAAAGGGTACCACTGAATGTGACGGATGGTGACACGCGTTACAACATCCGTTGATGACAGTAATCAGTCTAGATGTTGCGATAACCTCGTTGTTAAATTCCATACAACCAGCAAATAACTTTTCAATTAAGAGTGAGAAGAAAGAGATATGGAGAAAGAGAGAGAGAGAAAAAGTGAAGCATCGGTATTAATCTGACAGCCTTAAGTGCAAGCTTGTTACAAAGCAATGTAAACACGATTGTTAATTTAACTTTTATAAAACCTAACCGAAACCCCTTCTTCCCATTTCCTCCCCTTCTGTCCAGCCGCACAACCCTCACCCTTCCATTCTGGTCCTTTCCAAATCACAAGCCACAATTAAATTATTGCATTTCAAATCGACAAAATAATCGGAATTTCAGCTTTGCGCGACGTGTGTTGGTTATGTGTTTTATTATTTTTTTGTCTAGGCGGGGCGGGCCGATTCGGTGCGGAACAAAATAGGATCATCTTGTTTGGAGAAGGTGAAAAATGTTTAGTGAAGAATGTTGTCCGTGTGGGAAAATTCAAACAAAGAGGGATCATCCATTTGATCATGATAATGAATTCAAAGGATTCTTATTGTTGTAACTGTTGTTGTTATGTTTGTTGTTGTTCTGATTTGGATTGTTTTTGTTGTGGTTTTGATTGTTTTTGTTCCGGTTTTGATTGTTTTTGTTTTGGTTTTGTTTGTTGTTGTTCGTGTAGTTTCGTTTTACCGATTTTAGAGAGTTATTGTTTTTATTGCTTTAAAAAAAAGCATTTAGATTCGAGATAGTAAAATCTTTTGAATTAATTTGACATTTCGTCATTTTCGAAACAATTAACTTTTATTTTATGTATTTTTGCGAACAAATAAAAAAGTAATATAGCAGAGGGAGATCCAGGGGGAAGTTAGTTCCGCACAAATTTTCAAACTAAATTTCGAATCATGAATTAATTTCTTTCCACGATTTAATCCATTTTCAATTAAATCGAAGGTTTTTAAAATTCCTCTTTCTTTATAGGTCGAACTTCTTTTTAAAGCAAAACTGACTAATTTTTTAAATGATTTAAAGCTGTTTCACGATAAAAAATTATTAAAATTAATTTTGAAATTTAGAAAAGGCTGAAAAAATTAGAAAAATATGTTGAAATTTAGTTGGATTGGTTCGATATTTTAAAATTATTATTCAATATTATATTCTCACAGTTTCAAATAAAACTGAAAATATATGCAAGGCTGGTTCTCCCAAAAGTGTGACGATTGTTCTGTCAAGAAAATGCTTTCCTTTTAAATTTCTCAATACAAAACATTATGTCGTTTTCAACATTCTCAACAATAAATCTCTGACCTAACTTCACCCTTTACCCCTGCCCCCTCAATCTCTCGTTAACATTTCCAACCGCAACCCTAACCACATCCCTAACGTCATTTTCACTTACGGTTCGTTCACACAAACATTTGATAGTGGCGCTTATCAAAGTCCGGAACTTATTGATTAGCGAAAAAATTGCCGACTGTAAATAATTGCCGTCGAATGGATTAAATCAGTTTCAAGGCCAGGCACACGTTCGCTCATCCATCCAGAATGCGTCCATCCAACAACTTGTGACGTATGCTTCTGGTACTTAAGTGCGGATTGTGTGGAATTGTGCGTTTAATTGTTGTTATTTGTTTGTGTGATTTGGATATTTGGAAAATTTATTTTTTTACTATTACTACTATTGCTAAGGGTTGTTGTGGATGTTGTTGTTATTGTTGTTGAGACTGGGGTTGATCGACACTTAGATTTCGATCGAATCAAAAACGTAATCGTGATGTTTATTTTGATGATTTGATGATTTGGTTTGTGAAGACTTGATGATGCTCGAAGAATAAAGAGCGAGAGAGAGATGCTTATACGAACAGCTTTAGAGGGGTCGAGGGAAGTAAATTCAAGCGAATAATTTAATTGTTGCGCTCTTTACGTGGGAAAAGTAAACAAATAAATGTAAAGGCAAACAAAAAAGCAGACCGCAGAATTCAAAGATATTCACTCAATCATTTCGTAGATGATTACTTGTAGTCTGCGTGACACCCTGTAATTCGAAGATTTATTTAGTAATTTAAACGCACATAAAGTTTTCTTACATAAAACTTACATAAAGAACTTTCCAAGCTCTTTTTATTGTGAATAAAAGCTTTCAGAATAGAATTTAACCCTGATATTCCTTTGGGGTCTATTACGCCTTCAATCGTTGACAAATAAAATTAATGCAGTATGATTAAGATTAATAGAGTGATTGTATTAAAGGAAGAGATTTGTTAACTTTGTCGGTATTGTTTTGCTGTTGTTTACCCGCTAAAAACTGGAAATGAAAATTATATTAAAATTTCATGTTTTCGAAATTTTATCATACAAATTTGTCAAAATTAGGGCTAGATAGTCACAGAAATTAATTAATCAAATGTTCACTTGATGACCGTCCAGTAGCTTTTGAAAATATTCTGTCTTATTTGCCTTTTTTGAATTTGAAAGTAATAAAGACGATATTATTTACCGCGTGGAGTATTGAGATACTTTCAGATTTACGGTTTTGAAGTAAATTCAAATTTAATGTATGGGAATATTAGAAAATTTAAATAATTTTAAAGAATGCAATGTATTTGTAGGACTTTTTATATGAAAAAATTGGTTACTAAATTAGATTAAATCAGAAGGATTAAAGCAGTAATGAAATGGTCCACTATCATTAGCTCAATATTTGGATGAAGCCGTTAGTCAGTTATCTCAATCATTTCTCTTAGTGATTTATCTTAAAATAACATATTTTCTTCGTAATGAGTTTATCAAATATATTTTGTTATTATTGTTAATTGCCTTTTCTTGATAAAAAATTATATCATAAAATCAAGCATTGGGTTTATTAACAACTTCGGGTCGTCCCTACTCGAGCTGTACAAGCGTGTGTTGAATATGAAAATCGGAATAGGGTTAAAGAGATACAGAGCTTAGTTTTTCGCACGTATACGATTGAAAACCAAAAACTTTTTGAAGGAATATTATTAAAAAATGGAATTATTTAAAAAATTTCAAAACAATTTTAAAAATTGTTTTAAAAAGGTATTGTTCTTTAATAAACGCGAGAATGTTAGGTTGGTTTGAGGTTTGGTCATTTGCAAGGAGTCTTTTATATTTAAAATTAATTTTAAAAAGCAATTTCCTTAAATTTAAATATTTTATGGACACCGAGTTCTTCAATTAATCTTCAATTAAACTTCTCATATAATATTAAGTCGTTTTAGAAAATCGGGGCAGAGGTAACCCACCCTTTGGCCATCCACCTCCATACAAATTTGTTCTTGCCGCGGTATCATCTTTAACGCTTTATTCTTTAACGTATCACATGAAAAACACCACCCTGTATATAGTAATGGTTTTGTTATTAAATATATTTGCAAATAAAATTTGTTTAAAGTCTCCATGATTTTTTATGATTGTTCTGTTTTTGTTAGTTTTTTGCCTTTGCTTTTTGTCAGCTTCCTAAGATTCGTGCTAATTAAGGAGTAGCGGGTTGAGGGTTGTTGAACGTTATTGTCATTGTGCATATCGCGCTACTGTTGCAGTAGTTATACGACGTTATTGCATTCAGTTCTTCGATGTTCTCGCTCTGATCGTGGTCAAAGTGTTTACTGTTGGCGAAATATAATAAAAAATATAAAATAATAATTTAATATAAGTATAGGTGGCAGTGACAATATCAGTGACAGATATATAATATCTCAATCAATTTCACTATCAGTTTCTTTATAAGCGCCGACCGAGATCCTTGTAAAAATCATTATCATTATCGTAATTTTGGCGGCGTTGTTTGTTGTTGTTGGTGTTGATGATAAGTAAGCTTGCTATGAAAGAAAAAGAAAAAGCAACAATTGTAAAACCGAGAAATGATCCCGTTTTTCACTTTCATTGACAGCACTCGTAATTCATTGAACGAAAAGCAAAATAATCGCGTTTCAGTTATTTTTTTCATTTCTCTTTTGCTTCATTAAAACAAACATTGATGTTTTTTTAAGTGAATAACCTGAAAAGTAGAATACCATTGTCACGCCCTCTTATAGTGGAGAAATGTATGACTAACTGTGTTTAAAGTAATCGAGGCGATTGTAAGTAAACAAAAAAAAAAAGAAATGGTTGTGTTTGAAAATAAAAATTTATTTCTATAAAAATAAAATTCTTTTCTTTAAAACTTATATTTAGTAAACAACAACAACAACAACAACAACATCGATGAAATGGAAAAAACTGATTATATAATTATGCGCGAAGTGAAACGAACGAGTTTGGAAAAAATAAGTTAAAATAAAATTTGTTTAATGTTTTCTTATTTTACCTTATTTTTCTTCCTCTATAAGCTTTTGTATTATTTGTTCTTCAATTACGTCTTTATAAAAAGAGGGTGCTAAAGTTAAGGGCCTGACAGTTGGCAGAAGGTTTGGCAACGAGTAAGACTAAAAAACAACTGAAATATATTTTTAAAAATAAATAAGGCTTGATTGCTTTTGGGATTTTAAATAAAAATAAAAAAAGTAAGGTAAAAAGTTCTATAGAGGAGGACGGGAGTACGCCTGAGGTATGAAGTACTCAATGAACTGAAATAAATACGGAAGTGTTTGCGATAAAAATAAGAGTAAGAACAAGTTAGAAATCAACTAAAAGGAAAAATAATTGGAGGAACAAAAAACCGAAGAAGGTAATACAAGCGGAAAAAGTGAAAACAATCTCAATTAAATTAAAACTTAAAAAATAATTTTACAAATAAAAATTTAGTAAAATTTTTAAAATGTCAACAAACGAAAAACATTCGAAATCCATCGTGATTCAAAAATTTCCACATTCGAGTTATCGAAGAATAGCTGGTCCCGATATTATATATCTCGAAGGATGGAATTATAGCCAGTCAGATTTATCTGAGCGTAGGATTCAGAACTTTTGCTCAGAACGTTATCGACACCCGCAGTCAATTAATGAGTTGGAAGAATTATTAACGGGTAAGAATTTTTCGAAAAATTTATAGAAAATCTTAAAGAGGCGAGGCATTCAAATTTGTAATCTATCCAACGGAATTAGAAAAATCACAATTAAAACAAAAATTATATATAATTTCATAACAGTTTCAAATCGCATTCCTTGGCAATGCATAAGGTAATACCTATGAAAATACTAAATACTATCTATAAATATTATTTAAATTAATCGATGTCATTAATGTCATTCAAAATTCTATTATTGGTTGTTTTTTTGTTCTTAAATATTTTACTCTATTCATGCATGAAATAAACAATGGGTTAGTTTTTGTTTGATTTGAAAATATATGCACGATTTCGTGTCATTAAAAAAATGTAAAACAAATCACAAAATGTTTATGAAAAATTCAATTGAAACAATAAAATTTATTATCACAATAAAACTCAATGGAATAAATATATTCGATTATAATAAACTTCTTCAGGGTTATGAATTGATAAAGTGTTTATTGTAGTATTGATATAAAGGTAGTACACATATGTCCATAAAGGGTTACGTGTGTGTATGAGTGTGTGCAAATACATTTCTGTAGAATAGATTATTTTTTTTAATCTTTGGATTAAATTGAAAAAATTAAATTGAAAATTAAATTGAAAAAAAATAAATTATTATCGGGGGGTAAATCTAATTTTCTGATAAGATATAAACATGAATCAGTCATAAACTTCGAATTTAATTAAGTGCGAGATTTTGTTTCAATACGAGATAATCATTGATTCACTAATACTAATGCGTGTGAATACACATATTTATGGGCAGAAGATAATCTTGCTAAAATAATGCTTAACTTAACCAAATTAGACAAAATGTTTGAGAAAAAAATAATGTAGAACAACATGATCATCATATAATATTCATCACACACAGTCACAGCTAAAGCCAGATAATTTTAATAAATTGTGACCAATCTCATCACAAGTAAGAAGTGAGAAGGAGAAATCATAAGAAATAGTTGGAAGTGAGTCTAAAAAGTTTTGAGCCTCTATAACGAAGTTATGTTATAACACAAAAGCCTTTAGATATTTATTATTTTTTCGTCAATATTTGAAAAAATTGCCAGTATAGGCAACGTTTTTATCCAAAATTATTATTCGAACCCTGACTGGACTGAGTTCAAATCAAACACTTTTCAATCCACCTTAGTGCGTCGGAATAAAGTTGTTTTGGTCTTCCATTTAGAACAATAAAATAGTTTGTCAAAAGATGGGCCGAGGGGAAAAGTTGGGAGGGGGTTTAGAAGTATGTTCAGGAAGTTTTGCATCGTTCTTTCGAATAAATTTTTAATGGGGCGGTCTACTCGAATCGCGTTCAAGATGTTATAAAAGGAATAAGAAAACAATTCAAATTATTATTTATTATTCTTTATTTCCGTTTTGTGGATGGACGATGAACTGGGGTGTCGGTGACGGAGTCGATGTTCACGGTGGCAAATGATAGTGGTGGCACTTGAAGGCAGATTGAATCTTGTTATCGTTCACTTAATTTTAGTTCCTAGAATCCAAAACAAATCCAAAACAAGTGTGACTAATTTTATTAACAACTATTACTTCTTTGGTACGAATATATAATGGATAATGTCCGTCAGCATCAACAATATCATCGTCGTCATTTTTATCCATTAAATCTTGGTCAAGGCTAACTGAATATTATTTTTGAAAGTTGTTACAAATTTTGATAAATGGTATTTAATTTAGGCGTTAAGTGATTGCGATGTTATTCTTTCTATTTTCGTTTTATTACTTGTTTTCTAGTT
Source organism: Physocephala rufipes (assembly GCA_963966595.1). NCBI lineage: Eukaryota > Metazoa > Arthropoda > Insecta > Diptera > Conopidae > Physocephala > Physocephala rufipes. Next base: position 4,324,445 of record OZ016501.1, on the reverse strand, counting down.
TTTAATTTTAGTTTGTCAAATATTTGGTTTTAATTTTGGTCCACGAGAATTATATTTGTTTTTGTAAATACCGATAATGCCAGTTTTCATTAGTCTAATTTATTCAAATACGCTCGAATTTATTAAGTAAAAATCGTTAATTCGTTTTATTTATTTAAATTTAAAAAAATGGTTTGTCATAAAAAAGCAATGAAGTTTTAAAAGCGTGAATATAAAAATATCAGGTGCGTTTACAAAGGCACGGTTCTTAGGAATCTTTTACCCCTCCGCTTAAAATCTGACTCATACTTTTTTTAAAGTTCGTTAACCTGCGGAAATATTAACATCGAGATCTGAAAACTTATAAATACTTTATAATTTGTTTTGTGTTTCGACAATAGAATTTTTTCAATTATTCTAAAATTACACGCTTATAATTTTAGAATATTTATTTTCAAATTTTAATCTCATTTTAAAATTTAAATTTGAAGAAAAATATATTTGGAAAATTTTCCTCTTTTCTTCTTTCTTGATTTTCTGCGAGAAAAAAAAGAATTTTTAATTATTTGTATAATGTATTAAAATCTCTCGATGCTCGTGCAATTTCCTTTAAACTTTTCGTTTTAAAATTTAATACGTCTGATTAAAAAATAAATCGAATATTAATAACAAATTAAATATTTAATAAAAATTTAAATAAAATTTAAATAAAATATTATAAATTATTTACCAAAAAGCTCTGAACGCCAACCTCGTTTTGCCGTAACGTCGACATCTGTCATTATCATTGACATCAAACATATATTCGGAAACACAATCTACCGATGACTGCTGCAGCAGGGAGATTGTGTTTCCAACGAACAGAATTGACAAGGCAGAATTACTGCATCAGTCTTGGGTAGGCAAGAATATGATATGATTGCGTAAACTAAGTAAACGGGAGTTACCCAATTTATTGGAGCAAAAAAGAAATAAAATAAAATCAAAATGAAGAGAAAAAGAAAATATAATATAATATGAAAATATTTTGATGTTCTAAACTTTACTGCAATACATAATTAAACTACTCGCTGCTTAGGTACAATTACTGTAGCAGTTGATAGAACGTTGCATTTCTGCAGTTGATGCTCTTATAATTAACAGCCCCCCTTTCCTTGGATTCTTACAACTCTTTGGATTTATCAGAACATATGCATCTGATCTTTTCTCGTTATTTAGATTTCAGCATCTGCTGGAATCCGGCGTTTTTACTTTTAACAGAGAAATCATTAGATATCCAGAATAGTTTACAAATGAGAGGATTCATAGATGCCTATGAAATATTCGCTCTTTTTATTTAGAAGAAAACTCGTTCCATTGCATATCTATCTCGTTCGAAGAGAGAGAGTTTTGTTCCACACATTTTCACGTTCCGACACTGAACTGAGAGTTTGATATTGAACTGAATGGAGTAAAATTCTGCATTGGCAATGGCAAAAACGTTAACTGCGATTACGACTGAGGTAGCCAACTGCGAAAGAGTTTGAATTAAAACCAAGATATCATATGCTGCTGCACTTGATGCTGCTGCTGCTAATGAAGTCAGCATAATACATCTGACAGCGAGCATAAAAGCACTTTACGGATAGTATAAGAATTCAGTTACTCTCGAGATTTCATAGTGCGAGCATCTAAAATACGTTGAAAACCGGCAATAAAACCAATGAAAAGCAGATGAAGAAAAGAAAACAAATAAAAAAGAATTTCCTTCTTCCATTCCAATAAAAAGCAAGCATAATTTAATAAATCTGTACGTAGTAATTGAGAATTGAACAAACTGAAATCGAAACTAAGTCAATTACTTAAATATTGGATAATTTCCATCAGAAATTTAGTTGGTTATTTGTTCTGCAGAAAATGTGAAATAAAATGAGAGAATGCTTAAAAAAATTACACTGTTTAATAATTCTTTAATATAAAAAAATAAACTATTAAATATATTTCGAAATATATTATCTATCAGAATCTTCAAATAGCCTTAGCTAATAAATCCAATAAATCAAAACATGATTAGGCGAATAAGCGAATAGACAGGCAGAGATAAAAGAGTGTTTCTCCCTTCTGGTTCCTCAGGCGCCTGATGTGCTTTTCAGCTCTTCTTCTTCTGTGTAAATAATATTGGTAAAAATGTGTTATTGAAGTGTTAAAATATTGAAATATATATCTATGAACAATATATAACTCATCTAGAAAAGGGATAATATATATATATATATATATATATATATATATATATATATATATATATATATATATATATATATATATATATATATATATATATATATATATATATATATATATATATATATATATATATATATATATATATATATATATATATATATATATATATATATATATATATATATATATATATATATATATATATATATATATATATATATATATATATATATATATATATATATATATATATATATATATATATATATATATATATATATATATATATATATATATATATATATATATATATATATATATATATATATATATATATATATATATATATATATATATATATATATATATATATATATATATATATATATATATATATATATATATATATATATATATATATATATATATATATATATATATATATATATATATATATATATATATATATATATATATATATATATATATATATATATATATATATATATATATATATATATATATATATATATATATATATATATATATATATATATATATATATATATATATATATATATATATATATATATATATATATATATATATATATATATATATATATATATATATATATATATATATATATATATATATATATATATATATATATATATATATATATATATATATATATATATATATATATATATATATATATATATATATATATATATATATATATATATATATATATATATATATATATATATATATATATATATATATATATATATATATATATATATATATATATATATATATATATATATATATATATATATATATATATATATATATATATATATATATATATATATATATATATATATATATATATATATATATATATATATATATATATATATATATATATATATATATATATATATATATACATATATATATATATATTTTTTTTCTTGATTAGTTAAAATCTACTAACCTATCTTCAGCAATATTTTTCTCGTGGGCTATCCACGCCTATTTTATGTAAAATAATTTAATAATCTTGGATAAGCTCGAGGACAAGGTTTTATCATCCAACAATCTTTGAAAATTACATATATTTATATATTTACATTAGTATTAGTATTAGCGTGGTTCTTATATAATTGCGCCTATTTTCAACCCCATACATTTTATAATGATAGATAATATTTGTGCTAGGTTTCATGGAAATATATATTTTCGATTTCCTGTAATCGCGATTTCCCCAGACAGACCGACCAATACGAGCTAAATCAATAGACCAATAGACGGGCTAAAGGATAAATCGATCTAGAACTCCGAGCCAGAATATATATACTTTCTCACAACTGCTCTTCAATGTGTTAAAAATGGGGAACAAACTTAATATACCTTCCACCCTTTGGGGGGTATAGGGTATAATAAAAAATCTGTGATGAAGATAAAGCAAACATTGTCACGCGCTCTTAAACAGCTTTATAGACAGAAGATAGACGAACTAATTGAACAATTGAACTGTCGATATTGATGCTCTGATGACAGGAATATGTCTATTTGATATCATATCGAAAGGGGTGGCACACGTTGCGTATGACTAACATTTTATTTCAAATTTCTGTATTTCGTTCAAGAAAATTCGTTGAGGAAAATATTCCCAAAAATTATATGGACCCAAAAATTTCACAGTATTCAAAATAATCTTCGATAATTTATAAATAAATTTCTTTCAATTTATTATCAAGTATTAGAATCAAATGCTAGCGATTCATTTTTAATTTCGGTATATTATAAATAAATAGCATTTAACGGTGTTCATAAGTTTTGACAATTGTATGACGTCAAGAACGAGCTGATCATTCGTCGATGATTCGTTCATCAAAATGCTATGAAATTTTCTTTTTAAAAATGTGTTAAGTAAATAGTACGTTTTTTTAATAAGCAAAAATAAATGAAAATAAATCGAAAGTAAATAAAAACAATATCAAAAAGAAGAATAATCGCAACAATAAATAAACAAAAAAAAACACAAGAGAAACAACAACAAATGAGTAAAGATTTATTTTGTTTTCAAAAAATTATCCTTAATTTTGAGTTACACGAACAAATTAAGCACAATTAAATTAAAAACGAAGAGAATTACAAAGAAGAACATTTTTAAAAAAGAGATAAATAACAAAAAATAGTAATAGAGAATAAACTAACTGACACGACTAAATGAAAGCAAAACAATTACAGAAAAAAACATTAGCAAAACAGGAAGGAAATAACAAAAAACAGAAACACAATAGAAAATAAATTAACTTACATCTAATGCATGAGCCCAGACACATATACACCGACACACGTACACAAAAAATACATACGCACACACGTGCAAACATAAACACTATCAAATTGTAAAATAAATAATGCGAATACACAGTAGAGACACCATCGTCTTTTCAACAAACAACCCGCCTCCCCACCCCCTGCGTGCGTTGGTAGGACAAATAATACTACGAAAAAGCCGCAAGCAGGACATTCATTGAATGAATCCGTTCCTATGATACCAGTCTACGGCAATTTATGCGGGTGTGGGTGTCTGTCAAATTTCATGAAGAGTTGTCTTTTTCGAAGGAGGCGGGGATGTTTAGACATGCAGAGTAAAGAAAAAGACTAGCCTTTAGTTAGTTCCGACTGAATTTTATAGACATAACAATAACAACTACTATAACAACAACAATGTTGTTGTATAATAATATGTATAAATACAAAATTGGAAAAAATGAATAAAGCACATAAACAAAAGGCATCAAGAATATATGTAATATCCTTCTATAAATAGATTTTCAAAATGATTTTATTAGCATTTGTGTAAAGGTAAATTCAAATCGAACAATTGGTGAAACAATAACAAAATTATCAATAACAGCAGAAACGCCGGGTGTTTATTTTACGTATGATATATATTATTTTCAAAAAATTATTTACAATAAAAATATATAATTTCGATAGGAGTGATCGAAAATAAGAAGAAAGAAACAAAGAAAAATTTTTTAAGTATGATAAATAAATTTGAAAGTATGATAAATAAATTACTCAAAGTAAATATTTATGATATGGAATAAATAAAAACACCCTCACGTGTAATATTTAATTTTATTCTATATCATAAATATATTCTTTGAATAATTCATTTGTCATACACGCTTCTGTTTAATTTTATTAAATTCTAAATAATTTAATACATTTTTGTTACCGTTTTAAATAAATTTAACGCTCGTTCAAATTAAATTGGCGCTTCTATAAAATTTATTCTCTCTCAACCACCTCTTATTATTCTTTCTCTTCTTCTCTTTTACTCGTTTTCTCTATAAATAAGATTCCATGGAAAACTTTCCATTTTTGTGAAAAGATTTAATTGTTTCAATAATTATTTATATCACATTAAAATAATAAAAATTTTGGCTCACATCCAGAAATCTTTTCACTAATTTAACCTCTATGGGCAGTCCAAAAATGTTTATTGGATTCTAATTATCACGGCGCCCCGTTTTGACCACAACCCTCAAAATTTAAAATATCTACGTAGGTCGATTTAATCAAATTGTATAATTTATGGTTTTTAAAAGATTCCAAATGATTCTAAAATTATAATTATCAAAATTGATCAAGTTAGTGTAATCCTATTGGTCGTTTAAATTTAGCACGCGTAGAAGTAAATCGCGCGATATAGTTTTTTGCGTTGATTTGTGTGATATGAGGGTTTTTCTACGCGTGGTTTTTGAGATAAATTATTAGTCATTTGTAGAACAATTTTAAATGTTTTAAAAATACTGTAAGGGAAGATTATTGTTTATTACTTCAAAAATACTCGAAGAGTAGAAATTCAAGCTGTAAGCAGCAACAATCGATGGTTGTTAATCAACCCAATGATTGATGACTGGATCAGATTATCAAAAATGTTCAAGAAATCAAATGTGATTGATGAGAACTGATATTTATATGAGATAATAATTGATAATATCAATCATTCGCTACGACTAAAGCATCAACGATATAACGATAATAATTATGGTACGTAATAATCACCATAATCATCATGATTTACATGAGATTCTTGGTAACATGACAGAAAAGGAAAGTTCAATATAAATCAAAAATTTAGAAATAAATGGAAGAATGATGTGCAAGATCAAGGTCAAGATCAAAAAACTCAAGGTCAAAATCAAGAAATAAAGATTAATAACATAAAAAAAACAGCATAAAAAATCGTGATGGTTATATTTTAATAAAATCCAAAAAAACTATTAAAACTTTTAGGTAAATTCCTGTCGATACAAAAATCCTTAGATTTTTAAAATGCTTATTTATTTTTTTTAGAAATAAATGAAAAAAAATTAATATAAAATAAATTTACGCAAAAATATATTTCATAGCAATGAATTCATAACCGAATGAATGAATGAATACATGAATGAGCGCCACATTCAATGACGGGAATAAATGCCGAAAATAAAACGCAGGCATAAAAAACAAAAGAGCGCCATATCATGTCATTGTCAATTGACAAGTGATGTCTCCTTGCGCCGGCAAGTGAGCCGTCAAAATCTGACCAGCTGCGCCTTTCCGAAGATATATTCGGCCGTAATTCTTTCGTTTACGAGGAACAGATGGCAGATTTTAGACATTAGATAAATCAACAACGACCTGTCTGAAGCGGCACTATTTATGGATTGAAGAAATCTGATTTTTTTAAAAAAAAAGAAAGTTATTCGTTAAGTGTATTTTATGCAAAGTGGTTTTTTAACCCTTAAAAATCATAAATTAAACTACAAAGTATCGTTAAAAGTTCAAAAGCAAAAAATCATTAAATTAAAATTTAAGAAAATGAAATTCGTTCATTATCCGACCTTATATTATCGATTCGTATTAATGTAATTTGATATAAATAAAAATTATATGTAGTTAATTCTCTGGATGAAAAAGGAGCAAATATCATTAATTTTAATTAAATCATTAATTAATTAAATCATTAATTTCTTTAAGATAAAATCCAATAATCACTTTATATTCTCGGATTATATTAACATTTTAGAAGGGATGCATATAATTACTGTTGGATTAAAAAAATTGCTGTGGAATCCACAAGAATTAAAGTTGATTTTGATTGTAAATTATTAATAATTTTTTTAATTCAGATGAAGAGATTAAAACAAGAAATAAAAAACGTGTAATATCGTTAGTATAATTATTTATTATTTTAGCTAAATTACAGTAAATCTTAATTTTCACGTGATTACACTCAAAACAAAATATCTTTCCTAATCATAGATTAAATAATTTCAAATAATAAAATTTTGTAATTATGAAATCATTATTATTTATTCTCCTTCTAAGGATTGTTATTTTAGATAGCTTTTTTATAAAAATCTAGTAATTATAAAATATTATTTATTTACTTTTTTATTGTTTATTTTAAATACCTTTTCATTTAGAGAATTATAAATTTTTTTCATTTCTATAAATATTATGAAAATTTATTAGAGTAAAACTTAATGTTTTAATAATCAACGGATAAATAAATTACCTCTCAGTGATTCAAAAGAAAAAACAATTAACGTAAGCATTCTCTCGAGAGAAGAAATCCATAAAAGTTTATAAGAATGAATCTGATAATTAAGATTGATTTATAGAATAAATGAAGATTAATGAAAGAAAGGGGAGAGAAGAAGGCGTATAATTTTTCTTTCAATATGCGATGATAGAATGCTATATTACATGAAAGCGATAAAAAGTAAATCGTTTTTATTGGAATGAATCGTGAGAGAAAATTATACGATTTATGAGAAGAAAATTTCATAAATTATACTTTTATTATTATTCCTAGCGTTCATTTATTATCTTCGCTTCATCACGAAAAATAATTAAGTTTCATTTCATTATTGTATTCTGTTAAAATCGAATTCAAATACTCCGGGGATCTAACAAAGATTTTAGAAAAAGAATAATTATTTCCGACATAATTATCCATTCCATAATTTAATTCGTTACTAAGAGTTGTAATCATTACTAGTCATTAAATCTATCAATAAGTGCCTTCAGCCAATCGATTGTACCAGGGTGGGTCAATAAGGGGAGATACATGTAAAGACACCGTACAGTGCCTCTGCATCGCACGTCACGACAACTGTCTACAAACCCATTACTTAAATCCACTTCCACTTATATTAAACGGAATGACGTCATTGCATTTACTGGAATATCTTTGAATGGTAATCATCGACCTTTTACCGGCATCGACTTGACCCTTCCCTGATATTTGCCCAACTTTCCATTAATCTGCAACAGAAACATGCCCCCTCCTTTGAAAAACATCAAATGAAAGCATGAAGAAAAAGAACACAGCGATTATGCCTTTATATATTTCTGTTATTCTTAGTCGAACGAAGAAGACTGTTGTCTGTCGCTGATGGACAGAAAGTCAGTGATATATTTCCTTTCAATATTGCTGCCGCCCAAGCCCCTTTACTCCCTCCAGTTAGCAAAATCATCATTATCGTCATCATCCCAACAACATCACCATCATTAGCTGAGTATCAAATGTCAACGGCGTAATACGTTGTGCGTTTATCACAACTATAATGCTTCGTCGTCGTTCATCATGAGTTTTGCATGACGAACAAGTACTTATTTACACATATCTTCTTCTTCTTCTTCTTGTTCTTCTTCGTTTCGTTCTTACTTGCATATATACATAGAGACAGCACTCCGCGAGACATATTTCTTCAATGAGTGCGATACATTTGCAACGCATTTGCATTTTTAATCGTTAGGTTTTGTTCCATTTACTTTTAATTACGCAAAAGCTTGGAGGCGGCATTAATCGAGTATCTCCAATATACTAATGAATATGATAATTATTAAGATGAGAATAGTGATAACTAAGTTCTAGTCTTCTTAACAGTGGTATTTATTTAATGTGATGCATGATAATACACGATAATATCATTATTCCATTTGTAAAAATGTCTGGTTTGTTTCAAAAGACTCTTCCTAATTGTGTTTATCCTACTTGGAAATGATAATTAATAAATAATAGAATTCGTAATTAATTTAATAATGTATGTCGTACATTTATTAAATTTCCATATCATTTATTAATCTCATTTATTAATTCTTATTTAATTTATAAGGCGTTAAACTTTTAATCTCCGACTGTATTTATTTCTAATAATAATTTATTTATGTATAATAATAATAATTTTATTTAAAGATTGATTATTTCAACTGATATTTCTTATCTAATCCACCAGAAGCAAATTTGTTGTGAAGATGAGTTTATTTAATGACGATTTTTTTTTGTTTTAATAATCTCAATAATCAAAATAATTATAATAACAAGTACGATAATGATGTTGTGTCTGCTGTTACAATGAAATGTTGTCGTCGTTCATTGCTCCCGTATTTATTCTTTTCTTAATGTCTTTTATTAATTTACTATTAATCTAAAAAACGGTCACATGCTGTTTTCGGAGGCGCGTTAGGAATTAAAAATGAGCTTACTTCAATAATCGTGCGTTCAAAACATTTATATAGATCTTCAGTATGTTCAAGAAATATGTAATATAACTGAAGATACCAAAATATTATAAAAATAAATAAACAAAAAAATTTGTAATGGTAAGCATTTATTTTACAAGACGTTAAAAGGACTATAAAATATCTTTTGATTTAAAAAATGTACATTTTTAGATTCTTTCTAATAATTAACAATTTATAAAATTTTAAATTCTTAAATTTTTAAATTCTTAAATTCTTAAATTCTTAAATTCTTCAATTCTTCAATTCTTAAATTAAATTAAATATGATTAAATATGATTAAATTAAATATGATTAAATTAAATTCTTAAACGAATTGTGAAGTTAATAAAAATTTTTGTTGCCATAATGTTTTATGGACACAAATCAATTTCTTCACTCGTTTCAACGGCTGAATTTTTTGAATAATTTTGGAGGATTGGAAAATATTTGAGCGATAAATATGAGATAAAATTAACAGTTGTAAGAGATTTAAGGGAGAAGATTTTTGTAGTTTGGGACTGGTAGACCATGAAGCCCACGAAGTTGTTAATGAATCTAACACACGGGGTCAGTTGGTTTTGTTGAAAGAAAAAATGTTTTTGCTGAAATCGATAGGAAATATGCTAAAAATGATTTTGTACATACTGTGGGCGTGTAGCGGTGGGTGTGGACCACGCTTGCGGTCATACAAGTAATCTTTCGGTTAAAAAATTGTTTCCAGAAATCGATAGGGAATATCGTAAAACGGATTTTGAATATAGTGAGCGGTGGGTGAGGACTACGATTGTGTTCATACAGGGTGATTATTTCATCAGCATTTTTTATTTTCGGAAATCCACAGAAAACGCCATAAAACGGATTTCGGACACTGCGAACGGTGGGAGTTGCGTATCTTGCGGTCATACGAGATGACGTGCCGCCAACATTTTTTCTTGAAATCTATAGGAAATGTTATAATCTGAAAACGTAAACATCAATTCAAGGTGTTACAAAACTGTGTTGTACAGCTGAATCAGCTTCCAAGCACTGCAATATGATTCTGCCATGCATGTTCCCTTAATCTAAGGTGCCCAGTTTCAAAAGTGGTGATTATTGCATTTGCAACTGGCATTTCACTCAAGTAACTTTATTAAAAATGCAGTTTTGTGAATGTATGATTTTGTTTTTTGGGTTTCCGGAGGGGAAAATTTGCAAACGATGGTGAAATCAGAAAGTACCAACAAATATCTATTTTCACTTTCGATATTATGCAGAAATGGTCGATATTTAATAAATTGTGGCGTTTTTTAGAATCAAACTACAAAGAAATCCACCCTAGACACGAACCTTGAGTGTGAAGTTATAAAACTACTTTGATAATTTCAGGCTGCCATTCCTAAACTCTTAAATTCTAAATTTTTTAATTAAATATTCTGAAATATTATTTAAAACCATGATACTTTAGATTTGTCTTCAAAGTAAATGCTTTTCTACTCTAAGGTACATTTCGTCGTAACATCCATTGAATTCTCATTAGAATTAATTAATTTTCAAACACTTTCAGATTCAACAACATACTGAAATATCATTAAACAAATATTCAGGATCAATTGATCGTTGATCGTATCATATGATTCGAACAGATTTGAACAGATCGAGAGTTCAATTGATTTTTTACAATTAGTTGATTGAAACACTCGATTCAAATATTTCTTGATGTAATTGAACAGCTTTCCTTAAGGAATTAGCGAATTCAACTACTGGATATGAATTGTGTAGTCGCGATTTTGTTATAAGTTAAATAAATTCTTTGAATTTTTATTAACGGACTTTTTAATATTTATATTATCTCAAGATATTTATTCCACCTGAAGTGCTTCTTAATTTCAGGTTACACCGTAGTCACTTTGCAATTTATTAATACTTCAAATTATGAGATTAATAGATAAATTTTCCTCTCTAATTTATCCAACAATTCCAACAAAAAATATATATATAAGAAAAAATGTTGGGTTAATTTTAGTCGTTGGTCGTCTCATTGAATGAAACCAAATTATAATTTTTTTAACTATAATTTTTAAAGCATGAATCTGTAATAACCGTTGGGGTAAAGAAATTAAAAAACGCAAGCCTAAACCACACTTTTATTTGGCCATCTTAATTTGTATCTTGTAACTTTAACAAGTATTTCGAAATTTTTTATCATAAGATATTCAAAATATAATATTTCGGTAATTTTTTAGGAACATTTTCATTCTCATTTCTGGTCATTGTTGGTCTTGTCTGGTCCGTGTCTCTCTCTTCGCACAGAACAAAAAACAGAAAGACAATGAAGAAGAAATTAGTTAATGGTATCGCCTCAGAACTTAATTAGAAAAGAATTCTTTTCTCATTTTTGTTAGTTTTTTTTCTTCTTTTTTTTTTGTCTCAAAAGAATGAGTGGGCGTCGGCAAGCTGAGATGGTTTTGAGGAATAATCTATGATCATATTTTTTCTGTCGTGTCTTTATTTTTTGTTCAATTAACTCTTATTGTTTTTTATAATTCATTTCAATTAAAAAGTGTCAGAAAGATCAAAATAATAAAACTATTATTAGCACGCTTTTTCTAAAAACCCAACTGCCCTGCCTTTTCCTCGCACTCCTCGTCATCGATATTTCTACTAAACAAAAATGAAAACTTGATTGACGAAGCGATACCATGTTTGAACGTAAATGTAATAACTTTTCAAATTTAATAGAATGAAATAAAAATCATCATTTATTAAATTTCAAAGTTATTCGCTGAAATCTTTTTGTATTAATTTTTATACGACTAATTATAAAAGATATTTATTAATCTAGAGATATTTGTATAAAAATTTGCAATATGTTTATGAAAAAACATTTTAATATCGATATAATTTAAAAGTCTACAAAATTAAAAATAATAACATTTAGAATTTCATAAAAATATGAAAAATATAAAATTTTAATGAGCTCGAAAAATAAGAGTAAACCAAAGTATAAATTTTAAAAGCTTATAAAATAATTAACTAATTAATGCATTTGATTTTCGTTTGTTTACTACAATTATCTTTTTTACAAAAGCAAAAGAACCAAATTTTTACCTCAATTTTAATCATTAACGAATTTGGCCTATTTTTGGTCAAAGCCTTTACTTTATGAAGCCTTTTTATTAAGCCCATTTTTTATTAAGCCTTTTCCTATAACTTATTTTTCTGCCGGATATAGAAAATGCTAACCATGGAAAATAATCTTTTGTTTGCTGACGAAATGATTTATTTACTTAAATATAATGAATGATAAAAAAAAGGATTAAAGAAGAGAAATAAAAAGTTCCTGCCAAAAGAAAAATTTATTGTCTTGGAAATTAATCCATTAAATCTTTAGATAATTAGAATCTAGATGATGTCCAGCATAAAGTTCAACAAAATAAACAAACAAAAGTAAGCCAAAGAATGGCTGGTAGGAGAATGAACGATAGAAACGGGACTAAGGGAACAAAGGGGTAGACAGAGGATGCTATGAAATAGAAATGGGAAACTAAATCAAGTGAATTTTAATCAGCTTAGAAAAGTTTGTTTGCCAGTTTCGCTCGAGAATGATCAAAACACGTTTAAATAATATTAAAAAAATTTTTACTGATATACATTTTTTAGTTTATTTTAGTCTTCTTTTTTATCTACCCTCTACCGAAATTTTCTATTTCAATTTTTATTACATTTAAACGCTGATTTGAACTTGCATTTAAATTTTAATACATTCATTAATTTTTATACGCTCGCTTAAAGAGTTTTAATGATCCAACAAAAATGTCTTAATTTTTTAGATCCAACGAATGCCATCCAATTTCATCTTATTTAATTACTAATTTTCAATTATTGAATTTTAACGTTTACATATTTGATAATATTAATTTGATTACACCAAAAGCAAACTTGACAACAATTAAAATTTGATGAATACGTGGTACCGCAATTAACCACAGCAGCAGCAACTTCAGTAATAATTGCCAATTAAGTTTTACGACGTGGGCGTCTCTCACGTTAAACCGCTATTTCAGAGTGTTCGTATAAGACTTGCACATACACGAGACGGTGAGACAGGACATTCTATCAGATAACACTTTGCAATATGATACAGTTAGTACTAAATATACACTAAAGAAATAAATAGAAAAATACGCTGTAAAATGCAAGAAAGACAAATAGATAAATTGTCTATAATATCCTTAAATGGAATATTATTGTTGATGTTTCCTTTCCAATTCATAAGAATATAATCTGAAGGAATAGTCTTAAAAACCACACATGAAAATTTGTTCCTCGTATCAACGATCATTTGACACTTTAATAGAATTCACGATCGCTGGTTTTGCGAGATTCGTGCATGATTCTTGTTTGCGCGTGCATAATTCATGTACGTTTTCTTAAATCAGAGAGAGTTGTATATTCTCGTTCATTTTTGAAAGTTTATACGCAATGATATATTTTGTAAATATGATATAATTCTTTAATGAGCAGTTGGAAAAATGGCAAATGCTTGCGATTAAATATATTTCGTTAAGTTTTATGTTGATAAAATGAAATGACACACATTAAAATATATCGCAATAACCTACAATTGTTTCAATTATGCGAAGTAAATCCAATAAAGTTACAGTGGTTACATTTACATTCAGATTTCATGCAAATTAAGTCACTAAATACTTCGCGGTTTTGGTTAATTATTGTCTTTTAATAATTAATATTCATTTCAAAAAGACGTTGGAAAAATTATGAGACTTTAAAATATGCAAAAGTTATTATTATTATTATATCCCAAAAGCGTATCCCAAAGAGTATTTCAATTTCTAGAAATTATTTTCCAGTGTAAAGAAAATTACGCTCGTGTGCTTTCGACATTTCGAACATTTAATTAACAGCGTTTAATTAACAGCTAATTACGACAAAAATGTCATTATTTCTCACTGTTCTTTTTCTCGTTGGTTTATACTTTCAAATTGCCCGTTTTCATGCAGTTAATATAATTACAGAGGCGGGGCAGTAGGAACACGAAGGTCAAAGAAATTGTTCGAATTTTTTTTTTAACTTTTGAAATGAAATTCGGTTCAGTTAACCATAACCACTTGTTGATGATGATGATTATACCGTTGATAATGATTATGATGAGCTACCTTGAATCATATGAGCCACGGGACTAATTAAACAAAAACAACAACAACAGCAAGTATCCTTTTCAGGGCAGCACAACTAATTTTCACAGGCAGACGCAGTTGATTTCGTTCAACGATTGATGTATTTTCTTTTTCATAACTCTTATATGAGTTTGTGTGAATGTGCCTATGTGTTTTTTTTTTGTATATGAATGTTATAAAAATTAAAAAATTTAAAGCAATGAAATTTAAAAAATCAAAAATAGGTTGTTAAAATATGAATGAGTAAAACGCAAGAAGACCAAAAGGGACTTACTACAAGCGTGTGCAATAAGCTGGAGTTGCCTGCATGTGAGTGTGTGTGTGTAAGTGCTTATGCGCGTATACATGTGTGAGTGTGCATGCGTTTACTATAACGTAAATTGTTACATTGAAACATTGATAGCCTTCAGCGAAGGCCATGGCGATTCGACGAGACCGTCGTCATAGCTTCCGTTTGACGTTTTTTCTTTTGTTTGTTTTACTGTTGTTTCTTCTCTGCCGTTGCTTTTGCAGGCGTTTACATTCTTTAATCGGGTTATTATGGCAACTCTACAAATTAATGTGCTCTACATAAGAAAGAGTGTGTGTGTGTGTGTGATAAGAACGATATGTATGAATGTGCGTGTGCTGGCTTTGGTTTGCGTGTTTTCCTTTGATGTTTTGCCGACAAATTATCAAAGGTTTATTCGTAATAAAGCAATATCATTCGTTATCCTTGAACTTGACAAACTTTATTATGACTCTCCTACGTCTCACGGTTTCGTCTCTTTACTTTGACTAATTTTGATTTCTTTTATTACAATTTGGTTTTGGTTTCGACAAATAAAAAAAATACATCTGCTATTTTTTAACAAAATTTTTATTTAAATTTTTTTTTTAATTTAATTATATAAGATTTAAAAGCCTTATTTTTTATAATTTGAAATTTCTAAAAAGTCTAAGAAATTTTACATAAAATGAAGTTTTCTTTCATAAAATCATTTGATTTTCTATTTCTTTTTAGTTCCTTCCTTTAAAAAAATGCGTACAAATAAATCGTCCGAAGATAATGATGCCCAACAGAAAAAACCAAATCTGAAAACGTTACAAATTTCAATGGGCTCGAATAACTTGATTGTACCGCCCGCGATAACCGGCAATCATTCAGCGATCACCGGTCAGCCGTCGCGTAGAGAATCCTGCCGTTCAGGAATATCCACATGCCACGATAATGAAGAGACAGATGTAATTGGTGATTTAGTGGGTCACTTCGGCAAATGGCAACTCTTAATGACGGTCCTCTTGTCACTCTTCCAAATACCCAACACGTTTCATATATCGTCATCAATCTATCAGGTAAATGCTGAGTGAGCTCTTAGATCGAGAGAGATTCGAGGTGAGAATGAGTTCAAACCAACTCTTACTCTCTCCTTCTCTCGCAAAGGACCTCTAGAGCGACTCTTCGCTTTTATTTATCTTTTTTTCGGTTTTCAGGCTGCAAATAAAAATTTTTGGTGTTCACGACCGAGTCACTTACACGATTTGCCCGTCGATTTATGGCGAAATATTAGTAACTCGCACGATAATTGTTTTCGTTCTTCAGTCTTAAGTGATTTTAGTAATAGTCAAATAAATCATACATTGCAAGTAAGATTAAAACATCGCATAATTTTTCAACTTAAACGAATTTTTTCTAATTTGAAGCATCCGTCCGGAGCTGGCGTAATAACGAATTCCTCACGAATAGCTTGTTCTTCGTGGGAATATGATCTTCAGGACAATCTGGGGAACACTTGGACCTCCGAATGGAATTTAGTATGCGATAAGGAATACTTAAAAAATGTCGCTGAAATGTTTTTTCTATTGGGCGTGGCCACTGGCGGCATTATATCCGGCTATCTCTCTGATAAATTCGGAAGGAAGACAATGTTATTCATTTCCTGTGTCCTACAAACGATATTTGGTAAGATCCCGATTCGAGTGAGTGCTCATAAAAAAGAGTAGGAAGAAGAAGAAGAAGAAAAAGAACAAATAATAAGAACAAGCTGTATAAGTTTTGTGTCGTTTTCATTTTTAGGTTTTGCTTTATACTTTCCCGAATCATTTGAATTGTATTTAATATTAAGAGCCTTACTGGGCTTAGTTTCGGTATCGGTGACTTATGCTGGCTTGATTTTGGCCATAGAGTGCGTCGATGGTAAATGGCGCACTATAGCCGGCATGTATAATTTATTTCCACTGCCTTTATCATACATGATGATCTCGGGCATCGCCTATTTAACGCAAGACTACCAACAGTTGCAACTCTGTATCGGAATACCAGGATTCTTTTTATGCTTTTTGTGGTGAGTTTTATGCTTCTTGTGGTAAAATTAAATCAATGATTTTTTGATATTTTTTATACCTTTTTATTTAATTTTTAATATCCAAATGATTTCATTAACAGGTTCGTTATACCTGAATCACCGCGTTGGCTTCTGGTAAAGGGGCGTATTGATGAAGTGAAAAGGATTGTTCAGAAGGCAGCCGCCTTCAATCGTCGACAATTACCGGAAAATTTTGAGGCAATGCTTAAACCTCCGATACAAGAAGAAACCTCTTTGGACATCCTGGGTCTCTTTAGATCCAGATACTTACGACGCATTTCTATATGTTTCTTATGCATTTGGTTTACAATGAATCTGGTTTATTATGGTCTCATATTGAATATGAGTTCATTCGGTGGAAATGTTTATTTAAATTCGGTAAGAAAATGCAATTGGGAACAAAATTCATAAACCACGAGTTTATAAAAATTTTTTATTTTTAATTGCTCTTTTCATAACAATTAGTAGCTTCTCTCCAGCTGCATTTCAACTGTTCGACGTATCACAACGTTACAGACAGTGTTGCAAAACAGTTGAAGAGCAACTGGAAATGGCTAGACCAGACGTAAAAGCGACTCTTGGAGGAAACCAATCAGTATAATCATCTCCTTTCGCTATTCTTACCATTTAGGCTTTAGCTGGGCTAGTCGAGATTCCTGCTATCGCTATAGCCATCACTGTCATTTCTCGGGTAGGCAAAAAATGGTTATTCTGTGGCACTTTAGTATGTGCGGGCATATCTTGCTTTTGTGCGGCCATGACTGAGGGCAATGATGATATACTCTGGTGGAAAATAACATTTTTAATGATAGGTATCCATAGTAATCCTTCAGATTTGTATTGTGCTTCTGCCATAATACGTGATTTTATAATTTAGGCAAATTCACCATCAGTGCTGGTAATACTATTATGCCAGTCTACACAGCTGAACTATATCCAACTGCAATTCGAAATGTGGGTGTAGGGGCGTGTAACATAGCAGCCGGTTTGGCATTAATAATAACGCCATATTTATCATTGCTGGTAAGGAAAACCCTTACAACAAAAAGCTCAATTTAAACCTATCTCACATTCTCACTTTTATCTTCTTCTCATAGACTAAAATCGAGAGTCATCTCTTGATGACTTTATTGACGGCCGTTAGTCTTTTTGGAGGATTGGTAGTGCTATTTCTGCCTGAAACTATGACGGGCCACAATTGTCAGAAAAAGTCCCATATGAATGCAAATGCAAGTATGCAGTCGCCAGAAAAATAGAAACAGGGTGCATCAAAAGATAGAGAGGAAGGAAGAATACGCGACGAAATGTTACCAATTTGTGGAGTATGCAGCGTATTTCTGGCCTTCCTGTGCGCTTTGAGTACACCAGGATAATTGACATATGGAGTAATCGACTTTTAACTCCTCGCCACGAGCTCGTTTGGGGAGGATCAGTAATGGAATCTTCATTGAAACCTAACGAATTTATTACAATTCTTGGATTAGTTCGACTTGTTACGCTGGTGAAACATATTTGTGAATGATGATTATGAAGTTCAATTAATTGTGAAAGTGGCTGTTGCGATGTGTAAGAGAGAAGATTTTTGGCTGGACCAAAATAAATATTAAAATAAAATTGAAAGGAATCAATGAAAATTTTCACTTAAGTTTTAGAAAGCAATTCGAACACATTACAAAGATTTAAGCACAGCAATTTTGAAAAAGAATAAAATTACGGGAGAAGCTATTTCTTCACCAATTCAAACAGGCCACGTTATTCTAACTGTTCTTCAGTGTATTTTACTGTATTCTTATTATCTCTGTGTAATTATATTTTCATAATAATATAGTTATAAATATGAAATTAAATACATTTAGCAAAATCTTTAGTCAATTAAGTAAGCAGTTGTAAATAAATAATTAACTCGTAATTCCAACAACATATTCATCAAACGTCAATTAGAAAAAAAAATTTGAATAATATTAATATTAATTCTTAAAAAAAGTATTAAAAACACTTCATAGAGGAAGATGAAATAAATTTAATTTTCCTTAATTTTCTTTTATTTTGATCATGTGTTGTGCATTTATTACTATTTAATTAAAGCAAAGTAAATAGCCATTACTGAAACGTTAAACATAATTAAATTGTATTTAAATTCTGTTTTTTCTCAGTGTTGTTTTAAAATTCAAAGGAATGAATTTTATTGCAACAATCATATTTCAATTAATTGAAGAAATAAAAAACTAGCAAACACTCAAGCCACTCCCCTCAAATAAACGAAATGATGTACTTATTTGTAATAAATATTTATTATTTGATGATGCTTAATGTTAAATGTAATTGTAATAATTAAAGTTTTGGTATAATTTATTTTTATACACACACGTACACACATTCATACGTACACACACATGCACACAATCGCACACACCGAAACGTATGAACATATCAAATATTTCTGTACTTACAACAATGTTTAAAGTTTTCTGAGCGATATTTATATATGAAGTAAATAGATGTTGGTAAATAAGAAATACGATGATACATAGATACATTCTTAATGATTAATAAAAGATTTTTTTAATAATTTGTACAATGTTTTTAAAGAAAAATGTATACATCCTGTGAGTCAATTAAATGACAAACAAATTCAATTATCACAAAAAGTGAGCCATGTATTATTTGTCATATATCATATCATGGAATACACTATATGTACAATAAATTGTTTCCCAAATATAAAATAAAATTATTTAATTTGACTTTAATTATATCGTTGAAATTTTAATATTTGAAACTGTAGCATATATTTATTTATATAAGAGATAACTCTAAGCCTCGTTTCTTTTTAAAAATATTAAAAAATGTGTCGAATTTTTATCAATCCACTCGCGATTATTTTCCATAAAAATCTCCTGAATGTGCCTCAAACTTAAGCTTTGATTAAACAAAGTTTAAAATTGAATGCGTTAAACAATTCTAATAAATTTCACGCTGGCAACAATCATCGTCAGCTATCTACTAATCGTCATCAACAAATGTAGTCTGCAATCATTGATTTTGAAAAGCTTACCCGCTACCACGCAACTTTAGAGTTTATAAAGCACAATCGCAACAGCTTTAACCACGATCACGATACGATAATATTCTCTGTTAAATTCCTCTGTTACGAGTAACAGCGCCTAAGTAAGTTAGCATTTCTGCCACCCCACAACTTTATTAAAGGCTTATAACAGACCCGCAAACGTTGGCCATATTTAGATTGCCGCTAACGGTTAGAGGGTTAGGAACAACGTATGAAAAGAAAAGCCCACGGGCAACGTTATATAAATAGAAATTGAAAGTGAGTACATCGGACTTAAATAAAATCAAGTAAAAGAACGTGGCGAATTTTTTGAGATTACGAAATCTACCAAAAAGGAAAAGGGAAAAAATATGAGCGGTGTTTTGCGACGAGGTTCGCTGAATTTTAACAGCGACCTGAATGAAAGGATGTCTTCTTCTCCGCACGGTGCTGCCAGATATAATCTCAATCAAGGATTCTATAACGGCAAACCTCCGCATACACCCGAAATCAACATTCTGACACTAGATTTTCGACGCCTCTCGCAAGATCTGAAAAAGGAAACATCGAACATTAACCAATCGTGTCTAAATCCGAAGCAGACGGTCAAGGATCTCAGTCAGGATGTTGATAGTGATGTGATATCCAATTTTATTGGTCACTACCATCGATGGCAATTTATTTGGACATTAGTTTTGAGTTTACTTCAGATACCGTCAACGTTTCATATGTTCGGTTTTGTATTTCAGGTAAGATAAATTCAAGACTTCTTTCTAAAATTTAATACAATTTCATTTAATACACAAAACATCAATAAAAGTTTAGATGTTTTTTGTAAAATTAGGATGAGCTTAAAAATACATGAAAGAAATATTATTGAAATAGTGTCGCCTTCATTTATTAACGACTTTCTACCGGTTTTTTCAAATTTATTTCAATACCAAAAAAAAAATAATTTCTTCCCTAAAGAAACTCGTGCTGCCTTAACTTTGATCATTTTTTTATAGTTCGTAAAAAACGACTACCCTCGTGTATATTCGTTCTTCAGACTTAAGTGCTCTTTACACGAAAACAAAATTATTTTTATCAAAAAATCATAAAAAGTTTGAGGTTATTATTCTGTTAAGTCTAAAGATTCCATTATTATATATTACTGAATGCTTTGAAAAGAATTCGCGACAATGAATATGAATAATTAAAAGTAATAATTTTTAGGTTAGGTCAGTTTTTAGAATTATATTTGCATTTATTATCGCAAATTTCGTATCCGGAATAACAGAATTTTCCATCCGATGTTATCGTACATTTATTTATTTTATTATAATTGCTAACAAAATATTTAATTTCAAATTATTTCATTTAAATTAAAAAACTAATTTAAACATTATCATTTGATAAAAGAATTATTGGTTTATAATCGCGCGTTCGTGTTCTGAACACTTTTGTCTAAAAATTAACCAACGTTAAACCTGTAATCTGTTCGCACTTAAAATTCGAGCTAATTTTTATGAAATTAAATTCTAATTCAATTTTATCTTTAATTTAATTTAACTTAATCTTTAACTATAAATCGATCAATTAAATGTTTGGTAGAAACTCAGTCTGATAATGCTGCGCAAAATTTGAAAGTCTTTCTTTATCTGAAACTAATAATCTGATGACGTTAGTGATGTTGGTTTTTTTTTTGAATACTTGAAAAGAATTATAGATAATAATCGTTTTAAAGAAATATTGATAATAACTATTTTTGTATTTCCTATAGCTGTTTTATTTTTCTTCACACACTTTCAGATAATGATAAATTAAATAGGGCACATGTTCAGATAATAAAATAAACGTCAACAAAAATTATCTTAAGGATGTTTATCTGGAATGGATTATCCTTCTCACATTATATCGGTAAATAAAGTAATTACCGCTAAACGAAATAATTGTGAACTGATCATTGTCAAATTTCTTTAACTGAAAAGTTAATTATTCTTGAAATAATTAAAGTAATAAAGTTTATATATTAAAAACAAATGTATGAATTATTATAAATTATATTATGGAACAATTAATTATGGAAGAGCGCAATTTTATTTGATTCAATTTTATTTTATTTTATTTGATTAATTTTATTTTATTAAATATTTTTTGAATATTTGTCTGGTATTTATCCAAATATTTATCTAATTTTTTCTCCAAATAGTTTTTTTACTTAAACAAACCAAAACATTTTAATGATAAAACTCTAAAAATTTATTGCATTTGTTTTTTAATTGCAAACAAAAATCGTAGTAAAACTTTAATATTTTGCCCGAAATTAAATTCCGATTTAAATTGAAAATAAAATGATTTAAGAAAGAGTTCGCTTTAGTTTTGTTTGCCTTTTTTTATTTAAGAAATTTTTGATTTGTTTTTAAAATCCAAATTAATTAAATTATTTCATATTTTGGTTTTATTGGAGATTATAAAATTTATTTTGATAAAAATGTAGAATAAATTTTATTCTGACTGCTTTAATAGAGCAAGGTTTAAGTTTATTAGAAAATATTATGAATTTAATTAACTACCGCTTATGCTATTTAAAAACAACTTCATAAAACAGCTTTTAATATAATTAAATCGCATTTTTGATTTAGTGCGTTTTTTAAAGATTTTTACCCCACACCCCTAAACCGTCACTGTCTCCTTCAAAATAAGCAAAAGGTTTGCACTTTTTTTGAAAATAAAAAGAAATTAATTAAAACAACTATTTCCTGTTTTAGCAAGATTTTGATTTTTTTTAATTTCATAATTAATAAGTATTCATCGGCGACGTTTAATATTTTAGAAATATTTTATGGATACTTTTTTTAAATAGCGCCACCGCCACCAAAATTTATTGGAAATTGAACAAGTTTTTGAAAGATTTTAAAAGAAAATCCGTATTCGTTACGATGCTCGTGTATTTGTGTTTTTTCAAAATAAAATGTTATTTTATCGACATGATCATTTTTAAAGAAAGATCAAAATATTTGCGAATAACGAATAATAGACGAGTTTTCTAGAGAGGATTATTATTGTTTAATGAAAAATTTCTATAAATTAATAATTTTTCAGTTTCGATTTTATCTAATTAAAATTATAATAACTACTAAATCTTCCAAATAAATGAATTCGTTTTTACTCAAAACAAAGTCTATTCATGGCAATTTAAAAAAGATCTCCAAAAAAATTTGAAAAAAAATTTGAATTTTTTTCTTAAATTAGAAAAAAAGTGAATTTGAATTAAATTTATAATTAAGCAAAAAACTAATGAATTTATTTACCTACTGCCCCATAATTTTTTTAGATTTCATTTTACTATTTTAATGACCATTAACTAATGCAATTATTTTATTATTAGAATTATTATTTATCGTATAATAACTTATGGGTAATTAACCTCCACAAATGAGAGAGAATTTACGACAACATTGAATGATTCTTTTTTTTGTAAATTAAAACAAGTAAAAACTTTTTTTAATAAAAAAACATTCCTTATTGTTTTGCTCGAATGATTTATGGCCCAAAAAAAAATTATTTATATTTGAAAAAAAAAAACTAATGCGGTTTCCGGTCTTATTGCGAATTATCAAACAACTCTGGGCGCTTGGCCACCTCGCTCACTCTTTTGCACATTGCTCCCGCCTAATGAACGGTTGGCCGATGGTCATTGCCTTGCAATTTCGCCGCCATACCGGAGAATATTTGGAGTTTCTGAATAAATCGCATTGCCCTTCAAGGCTTTAGCTTCGAGAAAAAAAAATTGTAATTTTTTAAAAACGGTAAGCACTCACTCTTTTGGGGGTCAAACAAGCTTGATCGCAGTAAACAAACTTTGAATGGGTTAACAATCTTTCTTTAATTATGAATTAAGAGAGTAATGTGGCAAATTTCGGTTATAAACATCGTTAAAAACTGCCAATTTAATTTGAATGGTAAAACAAACAAAACAAAACAAAAAAGAACTAGTAATTACTTTTTATACCGCGAGGGCATTTTTATACCGTGCACCCGGGAGACAGGCTGGTATGCTCATTTTGTCTTCTCCTTTTGTAACGATTTAAAGAAAAAATAACAGAAACGGCAAAGCAAATATATTTCGATTTAGAATCATCATCGATTGAGCCATTCCTTTTCGTTTACCTTCCTAAACCACTATCTCTGTCTATCTGTCAACCTCTAGTGGTTGGGAATACGTGAGAGCTAGCGGGTAAAGTTATCACCAATGGATTTCATAAAAATATTGGACGAGCGGAAACTAATGCTGTGTCTAATCTTGAGGGCAATGTGAGTTGATAGTTGTTTGCAGAAAGATGACTATTACGAGGCGAAGAGTCAAGACTTCGGTCAAGACTAAGTAAGCTAGGCTTCTTACTTGATGTTATCACAGAAACAAAAAAATCGCCTTCTATTTAAAAATTTAATAATTTAATTATAAATATTATAAATAATTTCTTTATCTCTTATAGAGGATACGTCGCTTATCAGATAAATTATCACACATTCTTAAGTGTTTCATTGAAAAAAATAAAGCATTTCTTAGAGATATCTTTCAAAATGACAAACAAAACGAATGAAAATTCTTACGACGACACATGGCCGAAGCTTTCATGCGCTACACTTGCAGTAAAAGTTTCTGGTTTAATTCTAGTAAGGAACGAGAAAACTTAAAGTACAAGCGTAAACAAACTTTAATTAGTTTTAAAAAGTGGGCGTGATAGAAATTAGATTTCGCCTATATTTTGCCTATGTAGTTGTGCATAACATCAGAGCAATGCGTCCTTTTTAATCGTGATTTTTACAAACAAACATACGGATGAATAAACACACGAAATGACAGAGATAAATTTAACTGGGCGAGACTTCCGAAGCGGAATATGTTTGACCAATATAATTTAATACGCCCCTTCTGGTATGGGAATACGAAAAATCTTTTTTATTAAACCTCTAATTATTTCAATCTCGAAATTATGATAAAAATAATTGTCTTAATGCTCTTTTAGTCTTTCTTAAAGTTTTACTTATTTAAAAAATTTATTTTTAATTTTTTAGAACATAAAAATTTACGCAAAAAATGTTTTAATAAAAAAATTCGTTTCAACAAATAGTGACTTTTAGCCTTTTAATTAAAGTCCAATTAATGTAATTCTCAACGGAAATGACTTTACTTAGCGGTTATATTTAAGCCATTTGAACGGTTTTTCTAAGCCACTTAAATACTTCATAGAGCAAAAAATATGTAAGAAGAGGAAATCGGAGAGGTAATTTTTTTATTAAATTCCATTCAGTTAAACTCGTCAAACCAGATTACCAAATTAAAGAGCATTGTCGTTAAGGATTTTGTTATTTATGGCTCTGTTAGATTTATCATGCAGTTAGATTTATTGATACACGTTTACACACATGCAGTTTTTTTACTGCAATTTTGTAACAAAAAATTCTTCAAAAATAACAAGACTGTTAATTTCCCGAGGTTTTTCGGACAACGAACTATTTCGACAACCGGTACGCAATTTAGGATGAAATGAAAAAATTCATAGATACAAACACACACATACGTAGATACAAAAAATCATAGATAACGAACTTTGAGTTCATTGATAATTATTAACCAATAATATAAAAAGATATCGACGTTACTTTTTTATTGAACAATATTTTATGAAATGCACATAGAGAGAAACGTTAATGAATGTTGAAGGGAGGCGGATATTAAGAGGGTCGTTGATTGTCTCTACTAAAATTTTTTGGCAAACCTTTGGATACGTCGAATACGTCGTTATACCAGAAAGAAATCGATTACTTTACCGATTACTTCGATAAACTATTTCATTAAACTTATTTAAGTTGAAGCGAACTTGTTTAAATTTTTGGAATCATTAGAACATCGATCGACATGAACTTACAAAGAGGGGCTAGCCGTGTCTTCAGCAGCCCCGTAGTAGGTGCGAGTGATTTTTAAAGTGATTCGCAGCAATGCTCGAAAAACCATCTCAAAAAAGAATGACGGAAAGTCAGTACAAAATGTTTCAATTTAATTTAAGAACTTAATATTATAATTTAATAACTTTCTAATATTTTTCAACTTTATTATCGAACAAACATTAGCTGTCAAAATCAATTAATTAACGTATAATTAGTGAATACATTTTACTTTTCTTAATGAAAGTAAAAGCGAGACGCAAAAGCAATAGAATGAAATCAAATTAAAAGTCGCGAGCAAACAACGCGACAGTAATGATAGTCTTCGTTTGTCATTTACGATAATAATTATAATGTCATCAACGAATAAGGTGTAATTATTTTAAATTAGAATAAGCGAAGGCGTTAATGAACGATTATCGTTAGAGTTAAAAAGCAGGAAGGAGAGTAATGATATAATTTCAACAATAATGACATAATTTCAACGAAAAATAGTTGCAACGATCTAACGCTTAAAATTTTAATGGATTTTGGAAAAGTTTGCAAACGAAATATATTTCGAAAAAATGTAATTATAGAGAAGGGTAAACTAAAGCAATATTAAATAAAAAATGATAATAAAATTGGTAAGAAATTGTTAAAATTCGTAATGTTTTATAAAGAATAAAAATTAATGCTACAATTATTTTGCTTTTACGAATGTTAATTATTAAGTTTTTACTATTAATATAAAATTTATTTCATAATCGATCAATGAACGTTTGTTGCGGTTAACGTTGTTTTCACTAAACTCTGTTTCAGTTATTTCGATAAACAAAAGTACAAAACAAAACTCTTTCATTTAAGATTTTCAAATTTTTTTCGTTTTTTCTCATCCTACTCCTTCCTTACTAGTTCCGCTTTCCGCCTTCAGAGCAATCAATCGATTGTAATAATTCTATGTTTTATCAGTCGATAGAGACCTCTTCCAAATAAACGACCTCTTTCCTCGCTTTAACGATCGATCGATCGCGATCGAATGAAAGTGCGATTTATTGTTTGCAGTCCTACCAGAAAATTGAGAGACTGATTTAAGAACTTAAACTGAGAAGAGGAGGAAGAAGAAGAAGAAGTTATCATATTGAGTCTTATTTTTATTTTTTTTTTTTTTTTGAACGTATATATCACAGCGTTGGTAAACCTTTCTAGACGGTAACACTAATACCGAGATTCCGATCATTGGCAATTGCCTTCAGAGAATTTTGCGCAGCAGCTCAATTCAGTCAATTGATTCTTGAAGTCGAGTGAAGGTGGATAAATAAAAATTGCCGCTATCGCAGCTAGTTCAATCGTTACGCTATCTTTAAACGTTACGTTTCGTTTACGCAAACGAATTCCTTTGCACCAGACGTAACGAGAAGAAAGTGATTAGAGGAACGCAAAACGATTTCTCGTTTTACAAACAGAAAAATATGTCTCGTTTGGAAAATGAAGAAACGGAACTATTCGTAAATTCGAATGTAATTCAAATATCTGGCAACGCTGAAGCGGGAAGATTTTTAACAGATGAAATGGAAAATCGCAATGATCGAATTTTGACTGAAATTCTGGGAGAATTTGGACGATGGCAAGGATACTACGCTAGTCTACTCTCGCTCTTACAGATCGTTTGCACTTTTCATATTTTTGCTTTTGTATTTCAAGTAAGTCGAAGCAAAATTATTGTCGATGAAAAGAAGCAGAAAGAAGAGGAATGAAAGAGAAAGAAAAGTGAGTGACGGAGAAGGAAGAAAGAATGATGTAAGAAGTCTAGAGACAGAATTCAGAAAAAGAGGATCTAACTAAGGGATTTCTTCTTCCTCCTCTTCTTCTTGTTCTTCTTCTCCTATCAATTACAATCAGTCAATTTTACCTTTATAACCAAAAACGCTAAAACGAGCAACAAAAACGAAAGCGGAAAATAAATTTAATATCGGCAGATATTCGCTAACAGAATTGCTTAAAGTGTTTCTAGTAGTGTTTGCTTTTATGACTATCGCTCAATAGTGTTTGTTCAGTTTAGTTGATTGGAAAAGCTTCATAACACCCAATCCACCCGCTTCACCTTTTTCCTTCACTAATCGTGTGTATTTCCCTCTCCCTCTTTCTCTCTTTCTCTATCTCTCTATCTCTCTCACTCTCTTGGTCGATTGAAATGAATAGTTTTCCAAAGTGAGAAAAACTCGCCAGGAACTAGTTTATACTTGTGTTTAATGAACTAAAGCAACTGTGGAAACGACATAATCACACACACACACATTTATCCATCCTCCGCCTTTCACACACACACACACACACGCACACATACATACTAATGCAGCGAAACCACAAATGAAAAGACTGCTCTGTAAACAGGTGTCTAGTGATGAGATACAGTTCCGCAAGTGTCAGAAAGGAGAGCAGAGAGACGAAGAAGAAGAAGAAGAAAACTCTGAAAAACTTTAATATTTTAAACTTTTTGCAAGGCCTGATCAAACTAAAGGGAAAGTCAGTATTAAGCAAAAAAAAATTGGAAAATGAAGGACGGGGAAAAATATGATCTATCAATTTATCATTGCCGTCGTCATTAATTTTTTGTCTATGAAAAAGTATTAAACTAATTTTGGTTTTTCTATTTGCTCTTCTTCTTCTTATACTCTCTATCGCAACCGGTAATAAATGACTTTTTAATGAAGACTTTTTTAACAGAAGAGTAAGGAAAAGCTTTTATTTTACTTTCGAATTTTTCTTTACTACGAGTTTTAAATATATTAAAGTTTTCTAAGATACTGAAAAAATTTTATAAAGACTTTCAGCGATTTTTAAAATTTAGATAAAAAAAATTAAACATAAGCAAATACAATAATAAGAGGCGCGGTTATTTGAACCTTCCATAAACATTCTTTAATGACGAAGAACGCGAAACCTCTTAAGACAATTACTCTTTTAGTTAAAGAATTTTAATATATTTAATTCGTTACAAGAAATCCATTTTTTCATTTAAATATTGAATTTATTAAATTTGATTTAGTTTGATATTTAATATTTTGGGAGATCAGTTTGGGAGATCAGTTTAATATTTTGGGAGATAGTGAGTACTTTCGTGAAGGTTTTGTTATGCTTGAGTGCCTTTAGGTGTTATTTTTAATAATTTCTTTTTAATTTTGTGTAATCGATTATCTTGTATAATTAATATTAATAATAATATTTATTAAGCGTATTCGATAAAAATTTTCAGAAATATATCTTAAAGTGTTTTTGTAAATTATGATATATGCCCGTCACTAATATTAATTAAACATTTCTTATACATTTGTTATTCATCATTTTTATAAAAGGCTTAGACATTTACAAAAGTTTAATATTTTAGAGATTTTGTTTATGGATCATTGATTATGGAATTGCATTCTCACTCGCCAAGTTAGTTTGCCAAGCATGAATAAATTTTTGTAAATTTACCTTGTTTTTATTCTTGTAAATTTAGATTATAAATCTCCTTCAATATTACTGAGCCGTTCGTTCTCAAATGATCTTACATCGATTTATAATATAATCGAAGACATATTTCCAACTTTGAAAACAAAACATTTAACGAAATCGAACAATTTCTGAAACGAATGATTCCGTGGCGAAGAATTAATTTCATGACATTATTTAAACAATTTTCATTCATTTTATTTTCAATGATTTAATCATTATGAATATATCCGTAAATAATGCCATATACGATAATATAATTTTATGTTAAAAAAAGAATTATATTATTGAGCTTAGAATGTTTCTTATTTTATTTATTTTAATATTATTTCCTTTTGTTTAAGACTTATTGGCTGTCACTTCTTTTTTTTGTGAAAACTACTATTGGCATAATATAATTATGTATTAGTTTGCACTTTTAAAAGATATCACTTAGAAAATAATGATGACATCATCCATATAAATAAACTAAACTATATAAGTTGAATGATTCCACCACGAAATTATTCTTTAAATCAATTTTCTACCTTTATTAATTTGGTATTGATTGATTTTAAATATTTAATTCTATTTCAGAATATTTTCAAATTTTGAATAATTTTAAAATATTGAAAGTACTTTAATAAAAAATAATTTAAACACTTGTAATTAATTGGTCCCTATAAACCTATTTATATTTATTTATTGGTTACTTCTTACTTTGGCTTTAATTAACGTTATTAAATTCGAAGGTTTTATTCATAATAATTTGTAAATGTACATTTATTGCAATTAGAACCATACATTGTTCAAAACTTTAATTTAATATTTTTCAATGCTTTTCGTAACTGTGGATTATACTTTGTTTTGCTGTTTCTCTATTATGGTTAAGAGCATTGACCCAGTTATTTCTATGTCTTATAAAACCAATCATAATCCCAGACCGTATATATGCACACAAATACTATATAATTCGGATGGTCGTGCAATATGGTACATTTAATATTGACCCACATAATAAATTATTTTGCACTTCATTGCAAACGACTGACTAGTTTGTGGTAAAGCTCATTCTTTTGATCGTTTTCATTCGTTGTTAAAAAAGAATACATTAGTTGTTTTCATGGTGATGTCTTCTTATTAAATTCTTCTTCTTATAATTAATAGCTTCTTCCCCTTAGTCTTGTTTCTCCTTTTCGACTTTTTTCAAGTGAAGTTTCCAGCTGTTTTTCTTCTCGTTTAATTGCGATAGAATGTTAACATAAATTTTTCGTTCGATTCAATGCAAGAGTTGACATTTTTCAAGAGTAGAAAAAATTATTCATAGGAGACAAATTCTTAAGATATTGAATTGCAATAACATTTCGATGGCATTGCTTGTGCCGCGACCGTTTTTGGAGATTTTGATTACAAAATTATGCCATAAAAATTCTTTAAAAAATGTTAATAAAGAAAGAAAAATTAACATTTCAATTGCTAACGACTATGATAATGATGATTATTAAGAAGATTAACTGCTTTTGCGTTTGCTTTTGGTTTCAGTTATTTATTATTTTTCAATTAATTTTTATTTATTTTTTCCATAAAAAATTCTTTTTATTTCTCGCCAAAAAACAAGTCAAAATCATTTCGTGATTTCCTACAAAAAAAAAAAAAACAAAACAAGAAAAAAGCATTTGTTTGTTATTAATTTTTTTTATTTTTCTCTTTAAAGTTTTGCGACCGCGAAATGAAAAGGAACATCAAACAATGATGTATTCGTTGATTGATTTTTTGGACAATTGAAGCGATTACCTTTTACAAACGATATCATTGAAAATAATCAAGATAATTGATACGGCCCCAAATAGCAGTTACTTTTTGTTTTCTATTTAATTTTTTGTTTGATTATTTAGCCATTTAGTAACGTTATATTTTTCAAAAGAAAAAGGATTTTTTAATTGAGTTCATAAATATCGCGATTTTTAAAATCGATTCGTTGTAAATCATCCACTGTATACACAAAAAATATTTCCTTGATCTAAACAATGAGCAAAATCTCATTCGACTGTTTCGATTATTAATTCTTCCATTACGATGTTTATAAAAAATATTGTACAATAACATTGACTGATACGTCGACTATTTAAACGCTAATCAATGAAAAGTTTTTAACGGTTCATCCATCCGTCAGATATTCATAAGTTGGCTAACGTGTGTGTGTGTGTGTGTTTGTGTCTGTGAATTTGTGCAGGCAAGTAATGTGTGATGAAAGTGCGTACACACACATGCACGTTTAAATGCTAGATAATTGATAATGATTTCAACATCAGCGCCATTAAAAATATGAGATGAAAACAAACGGCAGGAGAAGGAAAAATTAAAAAATAAGTTAACGGTTTCTTCTCAAGGTCATCGTTATAACAAAATATCGTATAAAAGATTTTCATTCAGTTTAGTTATCAAAATTATTTCCGCTCTGTCTCTCTCTTTATCGGCCTTTCTCTTTCTCTCTCTCTCTCTCTCCTTGAGCAACTGCTCGTTAAGCAAAATACTATAAAAATATTAAAAAATAATAATAAAGCGTTAGAGTAAAAATAATTTTACTTAATATTATTTGCTATTTTTTGTTTAATTATTATTTTCTAAGTTTATTTCTCAATTTTTCCTTTTATGCTTTTTAAAATATTTTCCTTTTTGAATTTTTTCTCTAATGGTTTTATTTTCTTTTTGAATTATTAATTTTATATTTAATTTTATCATCATACTTATTTATTTCCTTTATTTTTAAATGCATTTTAATCAACTATTTTTTTATTAAATTATTAAATTTTCTAATTTAATTTTTTTTTTAATTTTATTTCATAATTTTTTTTGCTTATTATTTTTATTTTATATTATTATATCTTTAAATATTATTATTTTTTCTTTTTCCAAAATTCATTTGAATTTTAATTTTAATTATTATTATTTCTTCAATTTTTTTGTTTTTATTCTATTTTTTTAAAATTTGAAGATTAAGTCTTTATTTCAGGAAGACAGTTTTTATCATGTATCTTTCATAGATATCGTATGTATATTTCCGTATTAATAATAATTATAGCTGCTCAATTAAATGCTCAATTAAATACTTTATTTTTATAGGATTCTAAATGTTATGCGATCCAAATATTGTGATGTAGATACGTATTAACGACGTGACTTTTGAAAAATGTCGTCATATTTAATTTAATCCATATCCGTAAATACGCAAATATTTTTTCATTTTAATTATTATTTTAATCATGACTTAAACTGTTGTTTTAATTCCTCTACTGATTTTTCAATTTCGATTTTATGAGTTCCAAACTAAATCCAAACATGCAATGCGTCAACACAAATCGTAACGCAATAATATCTCGACAGATCAGGCGTGATCGAAACGTCATTGAACTGTGTTTCTCAGGTGTTTCTCACTCTCACACAACAACAATTCAAGCAAGCTCTTGTTCCGAAGTGATCAAGAATGTACCGACAGCGTTCTAGTTTTTCTCGCCGATTCTTTACTCGTCATTCATTAAACTTTATTTTTCAATCAGAAAACTAGAGCGAGAGAACCGACATACAAACCAACAATCGATGTGACCAACCGTAGTTAAGACCTAGACTTTAGTGTATTATCCTCTTAACACTTTTTAAGTGCAAGAAGTGCAGCGTTGGAGGCGAGGCAGTTGATTTAGAAGACAGTGTGGACGGCAGCGGGAGTGATCATTGTGAGAAAGCGTTAATGTTTGACAACAAAAACTCACAAGCTGTGATAGTTATTGACCACAAAAGCGCACTTCGTTTACGACTAACGATCATTAACCGCATTCATTTGAATTCAATTTACGATTATTTACGAGTTACGAGATTGTTTAGCGATTTAATTGAATAGTTATAATATCAATCATCTAAACCACGACAAATTTTTTAATTAATTAAATAAATAAAGTATTAATTTGTAAGAATTGTTAAAAAATAAATTAATATTTTGCTTACAGTTTAATATTCATGTTTATGAATTTGTGTGGGTTAGTGATACGGTATTATAAACGTTCTTTTAAACGCTCGACTATTAAAATATATTTAATTTTATGATCTTGCTGACTTTAATCAATGACAAACTGAAGCTTCATTAAAACGTTTGACATGAAGATCAGTCATTAAAATATAATAAGCATTCTATTAATTAATCCTAACCGCAGATAAGGTATAATAGAATACTCTATACGTGAATGAATCATATAATTAACAAGATGCACGTAGGGCGTTCAGTGTATTCTCAATTGATTTGTTAGTCCACTTGATGCAATGGAAATGGCAGCGCACTTTTTTACGTCAATACAGACATATCTATAACAAAATATATGAGAATATGTTTAAGCATGTTCTGCAAACGGAATACAATTTTAACGACTAATTTTGCTTTCAAAAAATCGTAATAATTTTAAAAGAATTAAAGACAAAACTTAATTCTGGTCTCTAAAATTTTATAAGATTTGTAATAATTAAATAAATGTTTGCTTGACATTTTTAAATATGAAAAGTAAACTCATTTAATATATCATATAATTATATATCTGATCTCTTTTTTATTCCTTTAGACCGCCGAAAAGCCATTTTGGTGTGCCCGAACCGACGACTTCATGGATACGAATGTCGCCACCTGGATAAATCTCACTCAGCCAAATGGTCCCTGTTCGATGTTCGACGTTTCGGACACGAATATCACAAATATAACCAAGACGTGTAAAAAATTTGAATACTTCATGGATGAGGGTGACGCCGGTTCAGTCACTTTGGTGCAAGAATTCGATTTAGTCTGCAGTCGCCGGAATCTCTTGAGTGTTGTCGAAATGTGTTTCCTGGCGGGAGCGGCTGTGGGCAGTGTGTCAAGTGGCTGGCTGTCAGATAGATTCGGGCGAAAACATACCCTGATGGTTTTCTTGCTCACACAAGCAGTTTTCGGTAGGAAAAATTTAATAATTTTTAATGATTTTTTTTAATTTTAATGTTAAATTTTTATAATTTCCTTAAATTTTTAGAAACGAAATCTATAATACATTATTAAGCGAATAAATATCATGGAATTTATTTTATTGGAAAGAAATGGAAATGAAATTTGCTAAATAATGAAATATTTTTGTCTCTTTTGAAATTTTTCAAATTTGGGTAATTTTCCCAATCTTCCCATAGAAAATTTTTTGATTTTCATATTTTATTTATTATTTTAAATAATTTATTAATAAAATCATGATTAAATAAAATTTAATAAAAAAACCATAATCAAATATTTAATGAATTTAAAATTTATATTTTAATTAAAAATTTATATTTTCTTGATAAATACTAAAATTTTTT
Organism: Physocephala rufipes; assembly: GCA_963966595.1. Classification (NCBI taxonomy): domain Eukaryota; kingdom Metazoa; phylum Arthropoda; class Insecta; order Diptera; family Conopidae; genus Physocephala; species Physocephala rufipes. The sequence goes on along the minus strand of OZ016501.1, from coordinate 4,289,334 downwards.
TCTTTTGAATGAAGATTATAAATTATAATTTTCTTTGATCTTTTCATATTTTAATTATTAAATGTTGAAGCAATTTTTTGAATTTATGATATTAAACCTTTTTTGAGTTTCCATAAGATTTTTGCTCCTTATAATTTTTGTTAGAAATTATCTTTTCAAATGTTTTAGCTCTTAATAATCAAGATTCATGTTCGTTTACTCCAACTAACAACAACAACAACAATCCTTTAATTAATTCCAATCTATCCATTTATTTTCACGCCTTGATCGTAATTGTGACATAATTAAAAAGATTAGTTCATTAATTATAATTACAAACTAGTCGTTCCATCCTTCCGTTCTATTCTCAAAGCAACCTCCCCACCTCTACAATTACTAAAACATACGCTCACAATCCTTCACACCAGTCAACCAACCCTTCCTTTCGGTTGGTTTGAGGTATTGCTGCTTAATCTTCGATTTTCATAAATTTCATCTAGGCCTCGCTTGTTTGCCATTCATTGTAATTGTTGGCACTCTCACACTCTATCTCCCTTTCTCTTTCTCTTTCTCTCTCCCACTATATCTCTCCCTCTCTTTCTCATTGCAGGCACGATTTTGGCCTTCTCAACATCCTTGGCCATGTTCATGACATTACGCGTTATAATAGGTTTTGCCTCGATGACGGTGGTCGTGGTTAGTTTTGTACTTGTTGTAGAGTTGGTGAGTGGACGTTGGCGCACAATTATCGGCATACTGAATATATTGCCAGTAGCTATAGCGTATATCCTGGCAGCTGGCATTGCTTATTACGTAAGAGATTGGCGCTATTTACAATTGGTATTAACTGTGCCCGGATGGATACTTCTGACGATGTGGTAAGTGTTTAATATGCATCATCATCATCATCGTCACTGTCATTCTCATTAACATCGCCATCATAATTATCGGCATTGACAATGCGAACACCCAGACTGGATGCGGATACGACGATAATCGATGATTGCGATTTTATTCTTAAACCGAATGCTTTTTCAGGCAAAAGTAAAATTAATTCTGTGACACGCGCCGATTAAAAGATATGACGATTTGTTTTATTATTATTTAAACGAGCATATTCATGTAATTATCGCACGGTAATATTTATGATAATTGCATTCAAATAAAATTATGAAAAATTTTATTTTTATTATTATGGAAAATAATATAAAAAATAATATAAAATATATTAAAAAAAAAACATTTTAATTCTTGTAAGAAAATAATAAAACAAAAATAAATAAATTTTACGTTAAAATAAAATTATAAAAAAATCGCTTTAATTCTTGTAAGAAGATAATAAAATAAAATATAAAAATTATTTCAATTATTATAAAAACCCAATAAAATAAAATAAATAAACTTTACATTAAAATGAAACAAAGAAAAAATATTAATTGTTATAAGAAAGCAATAAAATAAAATAAATAAATTTCAAAATAATTTGAAGAGAAAGGATTGAGTTGAAAATAATTTACGATAAGCTTTTGGGTGTCGAGTTCATTTTCATCGAAATTTTTCGAAATGTTATTTAATAAAACAGCCTCAGAAGTTTAACGTCCCCTTCCCCTACCCCTTCTCTCTACCCCCTCAGGTACTGCGTGCCAGAATCTCCGCGATGGTTATTAGCCCGAGGACACCTTGATGAATTATACAATATAATTGAACGCGCCGCACGCATGAATGGCATTGCTCTGCCGGCGAATTATCAGAAATCATTGGAAGCAGCGGTACCGATAGTGCCTTTAATGCAACATCCCTCAGCCCACAACGACTCAATTGCTACTACTGCGCCAGGCAGAGACTCATCTATGACCGCAACTAACATACCCTCGACGACTGCATTAACACCCAACGTTGATGCAGGCGTCAGCATCATTGTCGGCAATAACAGCAATGCTAACAACATACATAATATTAAGAACAACAGCAACAACAACAACACGACCACTACTACTGATGGCAACAATATGCCGGACATTGATTACAATAGCAATCCGTTGATGGTGGTATTTGGCAAGCTCTACTGGAGCACCACTTGTTTGAATCTGATCGTTTGGCTAACGCTGATTATCATTTATTTCGGTTTGACTTTACATTTGAGTAATCTCGGTGGCGACATTTATGTGAATACGGTGAGTACGAATGAGTGGAGGGCAAGTCCGTTATGTCGTCTTTGATGACGTGAAGGTCATTAACAAGAGGATACTCTTGCCAGTTTCGAAACAATTTCAATTTCAATACGAACGACCTTTAAATGAATTGCCCGTAGTGAGGACACTTCGTAAGGATAAATTATTTAAATGGATTTTCTTTTCATCGTATGAGATTTTGTTGGTTCTTTTATTAATTTATAAAATCGAATTGAATTTTGAAATTTGTCTCTTATGAAAACTATTGACTCTTTTTCTACAATTTTTTCTCTTTCTTATCGTTTAATCCTTTCAGGCTATTGCCGGTTCTGCCGAAGCTATTTCCATTTGTATAAGTCTCTTCGTAGTTCTGAGAGTCGGTATACGTTGGTGTCTAATCGGTTACATGTTGATACCGGGTATTTGTTGTTTGGTAACCAATTTAGTGCCTACGGATGATCCCGTAACGATTATAGCTCTAGCTATGATAGGTATTTACGCATAACCATCAAACATTACTTTGTTTTATTTCGTCATTTTCCTGATTGATTTCGTTTCAGCGAAATGCGTGATTGGTGCCAATAATGCCATCATACCCACATACACTGCCATGCAATACCCGACGGTGGTGCGTAATTTTGGTGTTGGTATGGGCAATTTAGCAGCTGGTATTGCTTTGATTTTGGTGCCTTACATGTGGTTGTTGGTAAATAATCTGATGGAGTTCATCTATTTCAACTATTCTTCAATTTATTCCTGAAAAAAATATTCATTTCGTATGAATTTCAGGAACATATTCAGCCTCTTTTACCGATGACTATTATGGGCGTTTGTGGTATCGTGGGTGCAATAGCTCTCATGCTAATGAAAGACGTCAAATGATAGATTCGTTGAAGGTTGTCTGTGAAAATCTCGATAAATGCTATAAAGTTGTCTGAGGGAATATCGAAAACTTCGACGTAAACAACGATGAAGATCATGATGAGCTGTGATAATATTTACTTACAATAGAAGAAGTGATGACACTTATTGAATTTATGTCTTACGTACATCTTGTGTATATTTTGTTCGCATCCAGTTTTAAGCTCGTATTTGCTAAAGCTGGCTTATTTCAATTTTCCAATTCAAACCAAAATTGTTTAAAAAAGTTGATTATTTGGAGACAAACGAGATGGCAATCCTTTGTCAACGAGATCGTTAAATTTTTTCATTTTATAAAAGTTTCTCGGATATTAAGGTTGCTTTTTTTGTTAGTTTTTTTTAAAAAAATATATTAATAAGAAATTTTTATTTATTATATTAATTGTCATTATTTTAGATTTTAATCTTTAAAAAATAGCAATGTAATTGTATATTAAATGAATCATATTTTTTATATTTTATAAGAAAAACAGAAATAGTTTATTCATTGAAATGAATTTTTAAAATAAATATAAAACTGTTTAATATTTTGATTTTTAATGATACTTTCCATTCAATTTATGAATGTTGAATAATATTAAATAACTTTAATTATATTAATATAAATAACAAATTAATAAATAATAGTAATAATAATAATAATAATAATAATAATATAAATACTATTATGTTTTATTTATAGTTACAGAGAAAAGTTACTTCATTAGCAATTATTTTGCTGTTAAAGTCTTTTGGTATTTTAAACGAGATAATTAATTAATTAAATTAAATGAATACAAAATAGAAACATGTCAAAAATGTGAGGAATAAAAATAAGCACATAATAAGTGCTGATAAAGTTGGATGACATAGAGATATAAATAAAAAAATTGCATTCAATTTATTGAAGTAAATATTAAATAAAATATTTTGCCAAATTTTGCAATGGTTTAAAGTTTTCTAAAAAATGAGAGAGGATAGAACCCAGTTAAATGGTTTTGCTAACCAAAATAGTACTCCATTACTAAAAATTAAATTGAAAGGTATTTTTCTGTGATAAAAATTAACAAACTTAGCAAATACCAAAACCACATCACAATAAGTAAGTTTTACTAAAGCATGATTGCACAATTTAAATTCCAACAATTATGAATAATTATTCCAGTAAGTATTTTCCAACAAATTGAAAGCTCCTGAATGACTAAAACGATAACGATGGTAATCATGGAGTTCAAATGAAATGTGAATTAATAGACGGAACTACGAGAGAGTAACGGATTTCATTGAAGTTTTAAGTTGATTGAGCTCAAGTCATTATTAAGTATTATCGGGATTACCGACGAAGGTAAATCGAAATCCAAGCCAAAGGAAAAAAGAATAAAAATTTTAAAAAATCAAATCAACAGCAAAACAAGAAACCTTTCTTACATGCAAAGTAAAGCGCACGTACGCATACTCGCTGTTATTTCTTCAGTCTCGAGCAGATCTCATTAACCAGCAGATCGGTTTTTTGGCGTTACGTCTTACTTTCATTTAAAAAGCATTATATTATATCTAACCAAAATTTACACACAAATACGATTTTATTGTAAAAGTATAAAAACGTTTAATTTTCATTGCATTTAACAGTGTTTTTTTGGTATGCTAAACACGTTTTTATTGTAATTATTTTTTGGTTTATTCCTCCTTTTGAAAATATGATCTGAATATATATTAAAGGCATGTCAATTGATGCGACTTAATTTGAAGATACAACAAAAATATACGAAGAGGAAAGTGTATTAATGGAAGGTGAAAATATTCAACCATTGAAACGATATTTCGAAAGGAAGACGTTGCAGAACGTCAGAAAAGAAAGAAAACAAACGTCTTGAAATCATTAAAAAATACGACTAATACCAATATTATCTTAATATCAATGATGATTAGTGCTCATAATTCTAACATCGCCAACTTCCGCCGGATATATTCATAAGCGGGCGTGTTAGAGTTTCCAACCAATTCATAAACCATCTCGAAGCTTTTTTGTTCTTCCAATGAAAGCTCTTCACCGCCTGCCTTTGCCGATGGTGATGGTAATGGTTCGTATAAAATGCTCTGGAAGCCTTCGTTAGCGCGCACTTAACGTTCACTTCTACGTATAAGCGGTCATTAATTCAACGCTTTCAACGGTTTTTATAACTCTCTCAAAAATTTGAAAAGTTGTCACAAAATACAACAAAAACGATAACAACAATTAAAAACGAACTTTGTGCTATAAATTGAAATTATTTACAGACAATTTAGCAATTAATATTTTCACATAAAAAAACAGCTCCGATCAATTCAATCTATTTTGAATTAATTTTAGAAAAAAATTAACTTTCAAATTGTGTTTAAGGATTTAACATAAGGAAGAAACAAGAAAACACCCAAAACATACAATAAGAAACGATTATAAAATGTATTACTTGGTAAGCAAACCGTTTATAATGCTATATAACATATTATAATATATACTATTTATAATATATATATATCACACTTCTTATTCATCTCCTTCCTTTTCTTATCTCTCCTTCCGTGAGATGCAAAAAAATTAAATTTTTATTAATTCTTTCGAAAGAAAATAATCAAAGACGTGGGCCGTCAGACGGTTTTGTTTTAAATGAAGGAAGTCTCTTAAATTGCAATAGTCTTCAATAATTTATTTTATTAACTATAGAATTGCTTCTAATCGCACAAACAATATTGTGTACAGGTGGATGAATCACTTCTTAAACGTCGACATTATTCCATCGATCTTCAATGACGTCCCATAAAAAAGTGTGACTATATAAAATTTCGCTATCAACGAGCCTCTGTTTTTCTAAAGAAAATTCCATCCGATGGCCCTAGCCTACTTAGTTATTTAGTTATCTCCACAAACCGAGATTCATAGATTTGCAAAATAATCCCTCGATGTCTTCGAGTGTCGAGCTCAAGGCCAGCTCTGCCCATTCCGTTTCGGTGCATGAAAGTGAAACCTTCTCCTCCGATTACAATGGCAATCGCTCAAACCGTTACCGATCTTCGATCGATGCAAACCAATTCAATGCAAATCAATGCCGACCGTCGCTTGGATGAAGTCGTCAAATCAAGATGGCGAGGTTTTAAAAGATATTCAAACTGCTTTAGACTATTGCGAAAAGAAACAACAATGCAGATTATTTAATTGTATTTAATTGCACGGATTTCTTTTTACGGTCGTGGCTTAGTAAAATTAGAGCGCCATTTTATTTTATTATTTATAGCACTCTCTATGAAATGCATTTTATGACGATCTATGACGGTTTATAATGATTTCTGTGATTTGTGGTTAAGATAACAACAAATGCTAGGAGTGCCGTATGAAATGAATTTGGAAGAAGGAATTGGTGAAAGAGGAATGAAATTAATGGGAATAATGTAACGTTGAAATTGTATCACTAAAATTGCATTTCAATGATCTTTTACCTAAAGCTTAATTGACTCAGTTAAAACCGTTAACAGGAAAAGAAATAAATTTAACGAATCATTTTGAAAATAATTAACTAAAATAGTAATGAAAATGTTGTATATTTATATAAAATGTATTTAAGTTATAGTGGTGGTAGTGATGTTAATAATTTTCGTTGAATTTCATTCATTATGTCATAAATCTTTATAAAAATGTTGTATCCTTCTAGCCCAATTCGATTTTTTTCAAAAGGTATTCAACCCACAGTTCAATTTTTTTCTTTGTCTTTCGTTATCACGAAAAATCAAAAATTGTAATCGTTATAAAACAACCATTTCCATCAAAATAGTTAATTAATCTCGATGATTTCCAACAATTCGTTCTCGATTAGTCTTGCAATTGTATAGTCAGGCTTCCTAAAAAACCGCATAGTTAGTTCTAAACCGTTATTGAACATTTTTGAGAATTTAATAGCTCAATTATGCGATATAATTATTCATAATTTTTAATAATTATTATTGATTACGATTGTCTGAATTGTTCTTAAAAAATTCTAACCTCTGCGGGCCACATTTTCTAAAAACGTTTAGTGACGCTTTAATTGCGTTTCCTCTTACGCTTTCAACGCAATCATTTGAAATTTATTTTTATTAAATTTTGTTATTTTTTATAAGCTAATTAAGTTCATAATGATGATAGCATTATTAGAAAGTATTATATTTCTAATAGGTTTTAACTTTAGCTCTTGAAATTAATGTTCGCTTTAATTAGCATTTATTTTATTCAAATTTTAGTGAATTTTAACTTAATATTCATTTAACTCTTTCAATAACAAATAATAGGATTTTATTGAAAAAACAAACTTGGAATTGACTTTAATTATTTTGACAAGAAAGTTATTTGTGAGCAATTAAAAGATTACGCAGTAGTTTCAATTTTTTAATTATTTTTAATTTTGCGGGTGTATTTTTATTTTTTTTTTGTAAATATATTTTAATCCTCTATTTTTTTATTTCTTGTATTGTAAACCTTCTATTTTAAAGTCTAACTTATTGTCCAGAAACATCTAAACGAGTAACGAGTTTGGTCGACAGCCAAATCTTTTAAGCCATCTAGCAAGGCGTAAAGCATTACGTAATATTAAAAAAAAACAACAAAATAAACTAAAGCACAAGAAATAAAATTTTCTTACGGATAAGTAATAGTTTGAGTAGATATACATGCATGCATAGATACATAGACACGTAGATACAAATACCGGCTTTGGTTAGATATAAACCAACAATATCAGAAAAAGTCGAGTCATAAAGACTAAAACTTGGTTGATTGTACAAGATCTACTTTTCACTAAAAAACAAACTTCTACATCGTACCGTATCCAACCGTCCCACACCAATGCACAGTTCATTTTCCCAACAATGCCACACCATACCATTCATCATAATCTAATGGTAATAATGATCATTATTATCATCATTGTCGACAATTCAAGCAATTAAGTTATTTACGCACCAACTGAGAGCGATCAACTCGTTTGAATTCGCAAACGAATGAACGAAAGAACGAAAGAAATCGAACGTTAGGAAAGCAAGACGAAACGAGCGTAGGAACGAACGAATGATCGTAACGATCGAGTGATGGTTGGGTTTGTATGATATTCATGGAAGTTGACGTAGTCGTTGAATCGTTGAATCATAATGCGCACGAATATTAGTATATAAGCATCAGTTTTAGCAACAGCAACAACAATAACCACACCTGCAACTAAGGACAGCTGCGAGACAGTAATTCGCAACAGCGTGAGAGCATAACAAATGAACGATAGATCAAGCGATGGAATAACAGTTATTTTTAAAAGAAATAGTATCTCAATAATTGCAAAAAATGGAGTAAAAGTAATAATTGCCGCATTCCAATCGCAATAATAATTTTCATCATCAGTCATCAAAACGTAATAAAGGTAGAATGAATTAATAACGCATAAAAATGATGAAGCCCCGCCTCAGTGTGAATAGATTTGTCTTATGGTAAGAAAGGTGTGACTTGAGTAAATTAATCGCTCCAATCTTTTCGTTGTTGTCCGTCAAACATTTACTTGTGCTCTGAATAACTTCGATGAAATTTAAATTTTAAATGATCAGAAATTAACTAAAAAGTAAACTGAGTTTAGAAGTTATTGGTTTGTTGTTGTGAATATTATAATCGCAAATATACAAAAATTATTTGTGATATTTTTCTTGATCAACGCGTTTATATTATTTTGTAAAGAATTATAAAATAATAAAAGAAAGTCACTTTAAAACTAAAAACTTTCTATAGATATTGAAAATAATATGATGACGTCAAATAAGACGATGATTATTATGACAATTGTGATTATGCTAATGACAATAATATCAAAGCAACTTGTAATGGTCATATAAAAACAAATTCAACCAGTAAAGAACTAACTTCGTCCTGAACTAAGATATATAGCCTAGATCGTATTATAAAATTTTGGTTCATGTGGCAAAAAATGGGCTTGGCTCTGATATAAACTTCCCTAATTTCAATGTAAACCATTTCAGAAGGATGAAAAATGTATGCCAAAAGAATTTAACGACGCCCTTGTGGGCGAGCGACGCTGGCCTTTTTGATATACATTATTATTCTAGACAATAAACTTTAAAGAACGTAAAATTCACTCTAAAAAATATTTAAAATATTTATTTCATAATATTTAGTATTATGAGTATCAAACGCAACGGATTAATATATTTCAGAATTTATATATATTCGGATAATTTTTGAGGACGAACTTGTTAATAAAAAAATAAATCGAAAAATATGTGTAACTAATTTTTTGAGGATATTGTTACCACAAAGAGAAAGCATTAATCGATATGAATTATATCTCGTTCTTCATCAGCTGTTTAAGTGAATTCAGCACTTCAATATTTGTAAAATTGATCGTACAATTGATTTATTCACTAAAACAGTGAACGAAATTATCGAAACGAAACGAGCGATATTAATGTTTTGCAAAATGCCGTCGGAGGATTGCCAGAGAGAATTTGAAACCGAAATTTCATAATCAATTGGAAGGATTGCATTTTATATAAAAGTAAAAATTATTAAAAAATGTGTAGCATTTTTATAACGGTTTTCAAAAGAAAGAGAAGAAGAGTGCTTTTGAAACTCATGAATATAATAATTATATCATTTTATTGGAGGAAAATTAAAAATTCAGATATATTTTCCACACGGGCAATTACATAATTTATAAAATATCCACAAAAATCATTACCAGCGCGGTGCACGCGAACAGAAATAATAAATATATATTAATAAAAGAAATTATTTTTGATTTATCACTAATTATATACATTATAAATCATAACAGTTTTCTAAAGAGAATTTCCTATTAAAAATTATTATTTAATCCTTTGCAACACATATCGTACCCACTACACACACACACACACAAACACACCTACACACGGTCATAAGTGTGCTACAAGCGTATACAAAAATATTTGCTTAATACAAAATAAACATCGTTTCTTTTAGTTTACAAGAAAAACGCTCCTTCAACAATTTTAAGCTAATATTGCAATAATCAGGAAAAAATTGGAGGGGGACGGAGTGGGGGGTAAAAATAACGAAAAACCGGTAATGGCGAAAATGCCCCAATTGTTCGATTTTTTACCAGGTATCGCCTTTATTTGTTATTATCGCGGAATAAAGACGATGATGATGAATGAGAATTATGTTGATTTGGTTTTTCTGTGCATTTACTGTACACGTTCCGTGTTTTGTTATTGTTCGAATATAATGTTTTTCTTGTAATGTCATTAAATTTTGAAAAATACTAACAACTAAGTTTCAAACCAGCTAAAAACCACAACAACAAAAATGCATAACAACAACAACTGGTCTCATTGAAGCGACTGACCAAGTGTAACCGCGTTATTACGAATAACTGGGCGTCATATCTCGTTGTTGTTGTCATTATTAAAAGTAGAGAATGAATGCATTCCATAGAAATATCTTGGCCACAAGCGGAAAAACTTTGCCAAAACCAAAGAAGAGAAAAAAAATTTGAACAAAAGTTTCAAATTAGTTGGAGTGGTGCAGTAGGTCAGTCGAAACGGTTAAAAGCAAACGGTAATGGGATTGTATTGAAGGAAAAAATATGCAATAAACATGAAAGAACCTTTACGATAGATATTTCCATGCAGGCCGGTTCGGACATGTGTGTGTATGTATGTGTATGTATGTGTATGTGTGCATATGGTGCATGTATGCATGCATGCGACGACTAAATACAAGATTTTATAGTTTACGCACGTTTCTGGCAGGTGAAACGACCAAAATATTGGCCAATATGACTTGAAGTGTCGTTAATAAATGGTTTCTTTTACGATTTCAAAAGGAGTCTTTAGGTCAGAAAAATAACCGAAGTGCAGTTATCTCACATTTTAATTTCGTTTAAGGCTTATAAAGAGAAAAAATAAATAAATTTTAAAAAAAAGATCATGTTACAAAAGAGATGAACCATTGCTTGGTTTCATTTTGACGACGTTCTTATAAAAATGCTTTTTAACTTTTTTCACAAATTTTTACTTCAAAAATCAAAGGAGCAAATTCTCCTCCAAAAAAAAACAAATAAATCCTCGTCTACAAATTGTTTTGGTCTAAAAAAATGACGAATGAATCGTCCTCACGCTTCTAGCTATATTGAAACTCGTCACCAACTGGCTGATTTTAAAAAATATCCCCGAAGGAGCCCATACCTTTTACAGACGATTCTAACCTTAAGCTGAATTGATCGAAGCCTTTCAAGAGACAAATTCTTTAACTCTTTTAAATAATCATCAATTATTAAGACAAACAAATGCTGAAATCTTTGTTTATATTATAAATATAATCTATAATTATTGACTTGAAAAATCGAGATTTTGTCAGAATATTATTAATCATAAGAATGATATAGCAATGACAAATTCTTCAGAAATATCTTTCAATTTTTAACAAGATTATCTTTTGGTCAAACTAAAAGGAACTAAATCTAGGAAAACTTGTTTTTTATAAATTTCAGAGAAATATGTTACTTATACCGTACCTCACTCTGACCGAACGAGTCGTATATATATGTACCTCACACATATAATATATCTACCTATATAAAAATAACAAACACATACTGTTAAAACAAGTTTGTATTAAATCATTACATTTTAGTCCATAAACTCAGTACTCAATACTTTATAATAAATAAAAACAATCACTCTAGCCAATACCGTCAATTATAGACGGTACAACCACCACAAAAAACAACAAAAACTATAGCAGCAACATTTACCGATCACTTGATTACCTTGTCGTCATTGCAGAGTGAATGGGGCGACAATGCAACTGGTTATGAACCAGATCATAAACAAGTATAAGATACAATGATATTTTCCATATGTATAAGCGATATATCTAACATATAGTCGATAGTAGTAGTATTTTTTCGCCATTGCCAATGAATGATTGTTCACGTACAAAACGACGTTGTCTCTTTTTCATTTGTTGTTAATATTATAAATTTTTTTCTTATTCTTCCGCATATTTATAACTTTTTAATTTATACATAATATTTATTTCCGGTCTTAATAAATTCAATTCATTTTCGAATTAGGTTTTGCAATCCTTTCTACAAATTAATTATAAATATAAAATTATTCGCATTAATTAATTGATGATAATTATTAAAAATCGAAAAAAATTAATTTATACGTATCTTAGGAAACGTATCTGAACTGGAGATATATTTCGTGTGCTAATTATTTAATTATATTGTAATTATTTATGAGCTTGCTCTAAGTGAAAGCTTCTCGTTTCTTCTACTCATTTCCAGTTGGTTTTTAACTGACATAACCGTACTCACCAAGACGTCACTCATGACAATGTCCGACAGTTGAAGACCGACTGGAAAAGGCTAGAAGAGATGAGAAGGTGGCTCTTAGGATAAATACATTAATTTTCTTTTGAACAAAATTATTTTCCAATCTCTCAAATAACAATTTAAACGCTTTCCCTTCTTCTTTAAACCTTCAGTTCAATCTTCAATTGCTGCTGTTTTTATCCTTGCCATTTCTCCTCCTCACATCTGCCCAAAATATACCGGCACCACCTAGATTAAGCATACCTGGTGCCGTTGCCGTTCCAGTACGTCCACAATTTCGTAATGAGAAGCTTGTGCGCGTACGCAGGCCGCCTGCATTGCGTTCACAGGATTTAAGCATACCATCGTTAGCACCGTCTCGACTTACCGACGATCCGAAACCAGTTACTGAATCTGCTGAAGATGAAGTGCCTGATGTTTTTCTACCGACGCTCTTGCGTGAACAACAATTGGCACAAGCTCAACAGGCTCAGTTTCAACAAACATCCGCTCAATTCTTTAACAGTGAGCCGAATTCAATACAACAGGATACTCTACAATTGGCTTTGGCTCCTGAGGAGCAGCCACAACAAACACAACCCCCACCAATTACACGCTTTTCGGAGCGCCCGACTTCGACAATCAGCAGACCACAATTTAATGACTTTAACATTGCCAGCAATTCAGGTGCTCAACGTTTTGGCATTGAACGGCCCCAACCGACTCCGGCTTCCCGGGGAAATGTACGTATACGTCCGTCAGCGCGCGAACCCCGTCCGCAATTTGAAGAACGTAACGCACCACTACAGCCTCAAGCACGACCACGTCCGAAGCCCATACAATCCCGTCCTGTCGAACAGAATGTCGTCACTGATGAACGTGAAGCACAATATACAAAACGCCAACGACCAGTCGCACAAACATTAAGAAAGTGGCGTGAGGAGAATGAAGATGGGAGCATCACCTGGGGTTACGAGAATGACGATGGTTCGTTTAAGGAGGAAATCATTGGTACGGATTGCATAACAAAGTAAGTGGCATTATCGATATATAATTGGAGAACTAAATTTGTTTTAATCTAAATTACTTGGCTTTTAGAGGCACGTACGGCTACATCGACCCAGAAGGTAACAAACGCGAGTATCACTACGAGACCGGCATCCTGTGTGATCCCAATACACGACAAAGTAATCAAGATCTCCAAGAGAATGGTTTTATAAACTACGAACAAAACAAAGCGGTACTACCCAACGGCATCGAGATCGATATGTCGCAACTGGGTAAAAAGAAATCACGAAGGCCAGGAATTGTGCGTGAGCAACCGGCTCCAGCTCCTCAAAATCAATATTATAGAAATTAAGATAATCAACCATGTGTTGAATAGCGTTATAGCTCTAAGTCTTCTAAAGTCGATTCAATATTCATTTGAATTTCATTTCATTTTCGATTAATTTTTTTTAAAGAAATCTATGGAACCAAAATAAAGTGCGGAACCTTCCACAATAAAACTATAGATAGATGATTGCGACAAGACAGGAATTTAATTAATTACTTATTAGTATAGCCTCTGACGACGAATAGGCGGCAATCGATTAGGTGGCGTTATGGAGATATCAAGAAAGTCTCCAACGCAAAATTTTGCTTGTGCCAACGTTTTGTTATCATCCGCTCCTTTTTGACCCGTACACGTGACGCCGATTTCGCGCATTTGAAAGTGATTATTCCGAAAATTTGGATAGACTATAGCAAAATCAAAGTAAGTTCCTTTTTTGCGCGTATCCGGATTGACATCGCGTACTAATGATGTGAGTTCGTGCAGGGTAGCATCCTGCCAGGTATATATTTGAAGCTCGTTCGAGGGAACATTTCCATACATGTATTCAGAAACTGAGTGGTGCCTTCCCGTAGAACAAAACACACGTAAAAGCAAGGGACACGTCTAAAATATAAAGGCAATTAAGTTTCGTTGGATGAAATGACCAGTAATATCCACACCTTTTCTCTGTCAACTTGTTTAACTTGTGATTTGTCCTCGACGATCATTGATTCTACATTAGACATATTTTATGATCAAACTCAAATTAATTTGCTTATAATTTATAAATATGACTTAAAAACGCTTTAATTATTTGCAATTAATTCTGCTAACGGAGTATCACGAGAACGCTAAATAATAATGACAGATTGCAAAAGTGCTGCCAAATTTTTAGTTGCCAGTCAGAACTGTCAAAATCAGAGATTACTATACCACTGTCAGTTTTAGTACGGAACACTAAAGATGAATAATGGGAAGGAAAGTTATCGAAATTATTCTGCAAATGAATATAATCGAACTAAGTCCATTAAAATTGTGTTTCAAACATATATATAATTATTTATAAAAATATGTTAGAGGCTTTAAAACACGAAACACATTTTAAACAAGGAGGTTACTTACAAGCATTTTTAATTTACATAACGTTGACTAAATGCTGCGTAATTTAAATACCTAATTTGCTTTTAAACCCTGTATAAGGGGGCATTTCAAAATTGAAGGACATTTTGTGTTTCAATTAAAAAATAAAGGACCGTGCTGCTTTGACGCTGGCTAAATTTGAAAGACTGCTGTTTATCGGCAAGCTGTCACAGATGGGGAAAATTATGGAAAATCAAGAGGGGAATGAAGAAACGAACTCTTTTCTTTTTGCGTGGTAATACCCTTAATCCATGTGGTTACTATTCACGGATAATCCAATCTTCACTAATGAACAGATTATAAAACTCTCTGAACACAAACCTGTTGATTTAAACAATGTAGATGACATTCCATATAGTCTCATATTCGTAAAGCTTTCTAACCTGCCTATAGAAGTTATTACCAGCTTCAAATCATATTTACTACCATCCTTTGAAACAACTTTTGAGAGTACTTTGATAAATGTAAAAGAATAAGATATCGAAACCTAATTCAAATTGTTTTCCCGTCTCTGATTTTCGAGTGACGTACGAGCTACGGAAGTTTTATCTATGTGTTTTAATTGAAAATATTTACTTTATGTGAAACAACAATTAAATTTTTAAAAGCTTTAAATCCTAAATTTGTATAACAACGAATATTTAGTGATTGTACGTTTAAACTGAAGGTTGAATATTTTTGTATTGGTTACGGCTTAGCGGAGATTTCGGAAAAACGGATATTAATTCCAGAGAAACGCCGTTAAAGGTTTAGAATTCCAGTTTATGCCAGACATTAGAAACGATATTTATAAACTAAATTAGCGTGAGTAATTATATACTTATAAAGAAACATATATACTTGTGAAAAAATTATGTAATGAAACGCAATCAACGGGGTGAAGGAAATCAGTAGACAGAGAGATATAGACATTACTAGTATTAAAAGGTCAAAAATCCATATGATTTTATGACCCCGCCTGTTTATTTGTAAATAGTAAAAACAAAAAATTGGTTTTACAAACAACGTCGGCAAACACAAACAGAAGACGGTATTTTATCATGACGGCAGTGGGCGGTTAATCAATCGATTGCTATAATTCTTAGATAATATTCAGAATCGGGGAAGTGGGAAAGTAGAGCCATACCGACACATATGATTTTATATATAGAATGTTATTAGATATTTGATTATACTGAAGATGCGATTCATTTATTTCAATGAAGCCATGACTCATATAAAGTTGCCCTCTCTAAATTTTCATATTTTTCAGTGTTTCGCTCGCCAAAATGAGTAATGCCTTCAAATAATCTTCTCAATCTTCCGAAAACATTAAGGCATTAATAGATATTTATTCCTTCTAGAGCACGTATTCTAAAACAACTCCAATGTCGTCGGCGACTTCGAAGGATAACAAGATTGCCAACCAATCTGGTCAGCAGGGGTCAGTCGAAGAAGCATCTGAACTTAATTCGACTGCTTCCGATTCCAGTAGTTTGGATCAAAATACGAGTAATAAACGGAACTCAACACAAAACAGCAGTGGGAATGACAGTATAGACAAACTTTCACCAGATCAAGATATATTTATTAATCCTGCTGACGGTTTACCTAGCCAACATCCTACGCTGCCAGAAAGTGCTGATGTTGATAATGATGCCGATCCAGAAGTGGATCCTGATTCATTTGATGATTTGCCCACTTCGATCATTGTCACGAATATTCATTCCGAAGTATTCACTAACCCGCAGCTGAAGCAAGAAATGGAAGACCTGTTTCGTTCATTTAGTGAATCGGCTACATTTCAATGGTTACGTAGTTTCCGCCGCCTCCGAGTTAATTATGATAAAGCTGTAGCCGCAGCCAATGCACGTATTAAACTTCATCATTACGAATTCAATAAAAGAACTGTGATCACTTGCTATTTTGCACAGCCGGTAACACCGGTCAGTAATAAAAACCTACAACCTCCCGCACCTGTCAAACAGTTCTTAATCTCTCCACCCGCCTCACCACCTGCTGGTTGGGAACCGCGTGAGGAAAACGAACCGCTGGTCAATCATGATCTACTAGCGGCTTTGGCAAATCTGACTCCGGGTGAATCGCATGAATTGCATCCACAATCAGATGATCAGCCCGGTATTATTGTGCATACAGCAAAGATTGTTGATGGTGCAAACGGAACTGCAAGAGGCGCCATAAATAAACAATCTATCGTACAAACTAAGTGCCCCGAAAGGGTATAAAATGTAAGAAGTATCGATAAATGGGTGGTGTCTTCACAAAAGGCAAACCAAGACCAGGAAAGATATTAAAACTTCGACGAATTAACTATAGGGTAGAAAAATTCGGTCCCAAATAAATTATGGAATGCAAAACTGCATATAATTGTTAGGTGTTATTGTCAGGGCTTCGATTATTGTCTGGACAAAAATTGATTCTCTGTGTATGCGTGCGTGCTGTGATGTATGGTAACCAATCTTAAAAGGTTTGGGGGAAAGATTTTGAAAGCGCTTGATTAAAAAAGTCCGACTCGATTTCGACAGTCATTGGCTTTATGGAAATTATAAAAACTTAGCTCAGTCAATTTGATAAGAAAACGTTTCCTATTGCTGTATTTAAAAAAAAAACAACAACCATTAAGCTCTTTATTGATAAAAAATTAAGTTTTAGTACGCTTAACTTCCCTTTAAAAACGTAATAAATTTCTTTTTAAATGTTGAAAACATCTCTAAGTGTTTTAAAGAAATGTAATGTATTTGATGAATTTCATTTGGGTGTTTATAGTGTGTCATCGTACAGCAAATCCATATCCTTCAAGCACAAATTTTTCAAATAAACAAATATTTAGTTCGTACACTAAAATTGTATCTAAAATTCATGTAAAAGTTTACCATATATTAACTCTGAATAACTTCGATGTTATTTGAAAGGGACTCATTTCTTTAGTTGTGACTTTCATGAAGCCCTGACGTCCCGACACATACGTAATTTACAAATACTCTTAAGAAATTAATAAAAACAGAGAATTTCATTTGAAATGGTTACGAGTAGAAATGTTTTTTGATGCTTAGCGAAATATTACGGTTGGTGATTACAATAAAACAAACGATAGAGTGAAAAAAAATTAAATAAAAATAAAACATTTTTAATAAATTTTATGAAGGTTTTTTTTAAGTAGATGTTAATAATTCAGGCAACAAAACTAACTTATTGTTTTAGAACGTTAAGAACGTTAAAGTATTGTTTTATAACGTTTATACCAAAAATTAAATTGAACAAAAATATGAAAACTGAACAATTAATTAATTTAATTAATGTAAATAAGAAACAAATGAAAACTCTAATTCAATTAAAATGTTTGTTGTTTTTTTTTTTTTTTTTTTTTTTGAAATCTCAAAAGCAAATTTTTTTTGAAATGTCAAAACCCAATAATTGTTTTTAAATGTTTAATTGTTTATTATAATTAATGTGAGAAAAATGGTTGATCCATTTAACCAATGCATTATTTATGTGCGATTAAATGAGAAAAGTATTTAAATGTTTGTTATGTCGTCCGCTTTGTCAGTTGGGCGTTTTTAGTTTAGAAATTCTTAACGTGTATTTGTTCTATTCTATGATATCGAAGATATAAACGCGATATTCGTCATAAAAATTCATGCAGATTGAATGCATTAATTTTCAATTATAATAATTATTGTGAAAATTATATATAGTTGTTGCTAACTATTTATTCAATCAACAATTTACGGAGTTTATGTCAAATTTTATTAAATGATACTCCTTGAGAAATCCAAATGAATTTAAAAAATGTTGATATATTACTAAATATATATATATATAATAAAAACGATATTAAAAATTGAAATGTACCTAAGAATGATTACTTGTGTGTATACCTTTCTGTACGTAGTATACGCGAACTTCAACAAATAATTAAATAAATTAATGAAGAAAAATTTAAAGAAGATCAATTTTATTTGAAGGCAAAAAATCGTTCTAAAAAATTATTTTATTAAATCGTTTTATCATTTGATTGATTTGTATATTTTATACAAAAAATATATATAGATAGATTTTAAGATTGTCATTGAGAATGTGCAATATTTATCTATATTTGTCTATTTACTGTATTGTATTCTCTTCATTCATTTTGTAATTTCTTTTAAGCGACTTCCTTTTTAAGTGGCGTCAATTGTTCAGGATCCTCAGGCAAAACTCTATCACTTCTCGTTCTTCTGCCCGCGCACTGACTGAACCACGTATCTCCCTTCCCAAATTCTTCGCCATCTTCGATAGATTCCGGCATAGGTTGATTCATTGTCTCCGGCAAAAACATTACCCAAAAGCCCGAAATCAATGCGATCAGTCCAAAAACGACGGCTGGAATTTTCGGATCAAACGAATCCAATAGTGTTATCAACGGTGTTAGGGCGCCCGATAAACGTGCACACATTGAACCCAAACCCATTGCCGAATTACGCACCACCGTCGGAAATAATTCGGCTGAATAATTATAGACAACAGCAAAAGAACCGGCTATAAAAAGCTTGCCCATCATAACGATGGCTGTCGAGGTAGTACTGCCTTGAGCAATATATGCGGCAACTATACAGCACAAACCGCCAGCAATCATTAAGGTGCTGGTAATGGATCGCCGACCCAAACGATCGAGTAGGAAAATAATCGTTATGTAGCTTGGGAATTCCACGAGACCCATTATGAAGATTATCAAATAGGGATTGCCATATAATTTGCCCGTGCTCAAGGAGAGGCCGTAGTAGACCAGAGAATTGGCGAACCAGCAGAGGCAGATATTTAGAGTTTTGCTACGCAGATTAGGTGTACGGAACAGATCACCAATACCAGCACTGGATTTATCCTGCAACGACTCCTGCAGTTTAGCCTTCTGCACGAAATACTCTTTATCCACCGTTATATCAGATCCATTCCATCTCAGACCTTTTGAAACAATATCGATTGCTTGACTTGAACGTCCCTGCATCCATAGCCAACGTGGTGATTCGTCCAGCAGCCACCAGTGGCCGATGAAAAGTAATCCGTGAAGACCATAAACAATCTGTAATAACTGACGATCCTTAATTAGCGCACCCCAGCCGGCTACCAGCATAATACCTCCAGCGAAAACAGCCTGCAAAAAGAGAAAAAATAGAAAGCCGCCAATTCAGCCCTTGCCCGACAACTAATGTCATTTACTCGAACTCACCTGAAATGCTATGCCGCATGCAGTGCGTTTACTCGGTCCCACCAATTCCATCGTTAGAACAAATCCACAAATGTACGCGCCAGCCGAGCCAAAAATACCCAAAAAGAAACGAACCGCCATGAAAGAGAAATATTCGGGTATGAAAGCCACTGCCACGCCCAGTATTAGCTGCAACAAAGCCGACCAGCAGAAAACAGTTTTACGGCCAATCCTGTCGGCCAATCCACCCAGGGTAACCGCGCCCGTAAAAACGCCCAGCATATAAACCGTCTGCACAATTGAACCCAACCAGCGACGGTCACAAACAAAATCCCAATCGATTGTACGCGAATCCTTGTAATAAGTTCGGTCATAAACGTACGATTTGCACGGTACGCTCAAGTTCTGTTTGTTAAACATCTGACAAGAATCGAGATCACCATTGGGTGTCTTTGGTATGGCAGTGAGGAGTACTGATGAATTCCATGGCAGATAGGAAAAACTGGTATTGTCGACGCCTTCGATGAAACAACGATGTTCCGGTACGGCGGCAACAGTGACCAATGATAGCATATGAAGACCGGCAGTTAGGGCCGAAAGGACTTGTAGGAAAAACTGAAATGCTTGATATCTTCCAAATTCACCTGAAATTAGAAAACAATGGATTTTTTGAGTCTGTGATAAAGCATAGCGTATACAAGCTATGTAATTTGTGTGGAACGTATTCATTCGATTTCATTCTTTTGTTTCAATTAGTATAATTGTTGTATACACATTATTAAATGATACTTATTACATATTATGGAACGCATTCGTGTTTATTTAGCATCGTGTGGAACGCATTCCTTTTATTCCATTCATTCGTTTAATCCATTATCGTTATTATGTCAGACTAGCTGATCGAATTTAATATAAATTTTATGGATCGTATTTATTTCTAAATTTAGTCTGAACTTAATTTTTATCTTTTTCATTTACTTTTCATCTTAACTCACTATAATTATTATAAACATCGTTAGGTGTATTTAATTTTAATTCTTTTCTAAACAATACTGCATTCAATTTATTATAAATGTTGTGGAACGTATTCATGTGTGCTTTCCGCGAATGGGTCGCACTAATTTCACTAAATTTATTCGTTTATTTAACTTATTGTAATTATCGAAGGAGCTAAACGAACTAAATCAACATAATATGAGTTTTGCTGACACATTCATTGTCTGTTTGGCATTTTGTGGAATGGAATGCATTTTATTCAATTTTAATTCAGTTCACAAATTCAATCCATTATAGCTAATGTGCAAACATTATTACATGTGTTTAATTTTGATTGTTTTCCAAATATTATTCACTTTAATTGGATATGAATTCTGTGGAACGTATTCAAATTTGCTCGTGTTCTTTGTGAGAGGCCTTTTTTAATTCCATTTTCAAATTCGTTCCATTATAAATATTATGTAAACATTACAAAACATAATTTACACAAACTTGTAAACGCTTTTAAAGGAGTCCAATACATTTTAGTTCATTCAAGATCATTTTAATTACCGTGAATTCATTTCTACAATTTCGAATTTGCAGGCGGCTTCAAAGTTAATTTATGATTATTTTTTTTAAAAAATGTTTGGTGACCCATTTCGTTTCTGTAAAAATTTAACTTTATTGTCGTTCGTCTATCAATCGTAGCGAAAATTAAATCGATCCTCCCCTCAAAGTCGAACTTACCTAAACTGTCACACCCCCACCAACCATCAAGATACATTTCTGCTATAAATACGAGACGGTACTTCTGTTCGGGCTTTATAACATCGAATCGAATGCAAATCAATTTCAATTGATTACACGGTCGTTCCACATTGATACGCAATTATATTGTTTTCAATTCAAATTGTTACGATAATGCGCAACAACAACAATTTACTCTTCAGTGTGAATTTTATTTGTCGCCATTTGTACTTTGGTTCATCTTCGTTTCATTGGAATAAATATTACCATGCAAAACGACAATTAAAAGGAGGTACCGATTAGGTGAGGAGGGGGATGAAACAGAGGAGTAAAACAATTGTAGTTAACCCACCACTATTAATGTCAATAGTTTTTCCTCTTATTAAAATAAAATAAAAATTAAAACCAGTTTTTTACTGCAATTAAACTATTTGTTCAATTCTTCGAAATAAATAATTTCTTAAACTTTTTCTTTTAAAAACTGATTTTAAATATTTTGAGTATTTTTAATACCAATAGAGTCAAAAAAGTACCATTATCAAATAGAGTCACCAAATTAAATTTGGTCTAATAGGATTAGTTTAATAGTATTAAAAAGACTTCAAGCTTATCTTATTCAGGTCCTGTAATTACAACTCTAGGAATAAGCTGAACCAAAATAAGAGTCGAGATTAAGAAAATAGTTGAAAATAGGAAAAAACTGCGGAGATCAACAACAGCCGTTTAACAAAGGAATTTAACATTTTGTTAAGAGAGAACTCTACAGAACAGAAGCAGTTTAACAGAAAAATGCGACAGAAGTTTTTAACAGAGAAATTTAAGAGAACGGTTACACCAAGACAATCAGTAAGTCATCCCACAGAGTAGATGAACAGAGCAGTTCAGCAAAGGGCTTCTACAAATTAAAAGAGCCTAAAAGGAATAAACCAACATAGCTCTGTATCAGAGTGGTTCAAACGGACTATTTAACAGATCATTATCTCGGAACAATTTTTCAGAGCACCTTAACAGAGCAAATTAACAGAGTGGTCTTGCAGAGCGATTTGACAGAGCAATTTCAACGGCCGAGTGGACAAAGTAATAAGCCAGAGAAATACAAGGAAGGAGTTGAGTAGAGACATTTTTATTTGGTAATTTTAATAACATAATTAATAACAAAACTCCACGGAATCAAACGATTTTGCTGTGTAACCACATAATATTTAGACAGGAACGCCATTTAAATTCTACAAAGATTTAAAATAATACAATTTTTGATAAAAGACAATCTCATTCAGTTTGTAGCAAATGCATTCACGAAATGACGGGTGAACAGATGCACAAAATTACAGACATTTAAAAATTTGCTGAATGTAATATTTTTATAATTACTGCAAAATATTAAGCGGTAATTGAAAGAGACCGCAGATGAGGATTCATCAAATATTTTTTAAGAAAAATGCAACCGGCTTCGCAAAACAGCAAAAATCAAATTTGTATAAAAATAAAACAAAAATTTTAATAGCACAAAATAAATTAAATTTTTCTCGTTTAATGATTTTATATAATTTTTATTTTTTTATTATATTTCGGATTTTTTCATATATAAATTCAGAAGCTTATCAACATGTTTTATAATGTAAAATTGTGTTTAATATTCTTCAATTTTATAGATTTTTATAATAAAATAAATCGAATTCGAGATAATCGAAATTAATGGAAATTTCAATAATTTCATTTTAGTAAAATAAAGTTGAAATCAAAATATAAATCATAAAATAACAAATCCATAAAGTAATAATAAATCATAAGATCATAAAGTAATAATAAAATAATAAATCATAAAATAATAAAACATAAAATAAAAAATCATTTAAAAAACGTCATCAATATATGTTTTATATATTGGTGACGTTTTTCAAATTTGTTTTTTGGAATTTCTGCTGACAATTTTGAAACGATTTCCTCATTCAATTTAAAGAAAGATTTTCCCCATTTAATTGAAAAACTTATTTTTCTTCTATAGAAAGTAGCATTTCATAATTAACGAATTTCTATAAAAACTTAAAAATATAACAAATAATAATTCGTAGAAAATTTCTTAAAAAAATTGCAACAATTTTGGATGGAAACAAAGCAACAGAAAAACAAACCAAAGGAGATTAATAATTCAAATTAAAAAATTTAGAGAGTCTTTTTGAGAAACAAAAGCTTTTTAAAATGTTTTGATATTTGAAATTTTTATTTTTTTTTTTTTTTTGTAAACATTTTATAATTCCAGCGCAGAAAACTTAAAACGAAAGAAACAGAACAGAAGCTATTAAAATATTATATAATAAAAATAAATAAATTTTTTTTCTTCTTGTCATAAAAATAAGCAAACCTAATGATCAAAGAAATCCATTATTTTATATTATTTTATCAAAATTTATTAAATAAATTTGATAACTAAATATGACTTCTTCGTTAATTCATAACTATTCTCTCCAACTATTATGTTCAATTTTAATAAACGTATCAACATTTTAATGGAGTCATCAATAATCATATTCATTTTGGAAAAACTTAATGAAAGTTTTTATTACTTGTTTTTAGAAAAATTGATTCCATCATTAATATCTTATTAATATATTCAGATTTTATCGGTAAAATAGTTTATCGTAATTGTACGTTAAATCTAATTCGTTACCTAAATAATAGTTTATTTAGATTGATTTATATAATCAGGGCAAAAGTTGGAAGATTTATAATAATATGAATTATTTATACATCGTACAAATATTATTAATAAACCGCTAATATTTATTTAAATTTATGTATTAATAGAATCGACATTTTCAAAAATCAGAACTCGATAAAACGTTTCGTATTGTTAAAAAAAATATCCTACAGATGTCCATAAATTTTAATTAATTTCAAAATCGCGACCTTCATTACGATAACACGTGCAGCTCATTCTTGTTTGTCTTCTCTTTTGTAAACTTGCTTTAATTACACTCATAATAATTTGCACTTAAAACGCACTCTCGTTTAAAAGAAAATAACATTTAGAAAATATTTAGTGACTTTCTTTAGACTTCCGTTTTGCTGTTAAAGCTTTTTTCTTTTTGTTTACATTTGCAATTGTCAACAAAATTCCATAAAAGTTTGTAAACTTGTGAGGTTGATTAAAAAAAAAGACTTTATAATTACTACGAATATGACGAGATTTTACATTAATGGAAATTAAAAATAAATTATTAGTTTCTTGTTAACATTAAAGTTCTTTACGTAATCAATGTTTTAAAATTTTCGTATGGTTTTCGTCGATTTACGTTCATTCTCGTTGATTGGCGTTGATTTTTGTTGCTTTACGATGACTTACATTAGCTTACGTTGATTTGTGTTTTACGTTACGTTAATTTCGTTGATTCACGTTGATTCGGCGTTGATTTCGTTGAGTTTTGTCGATTTACGTTCACTTTCGTTGACTCGAATTGATTTGTGTTGATTCATGTTAATTTACGCCGGATCTCGTTGACTGTCATTAATTTTTGTGAATATACGTTGGCTTGCATTGACTAACCATGGAATTTCGCTGATTTTTGTTGACTTTCGTTAACTTACATTGGTTAGTGTCGAGGCTCGTTGATTTACGTTGCGTTCATTGATTTTGTTGGTTGACGTTGATTTCGTTGATTCGCGTTAATTTTTGTCGGTTTATGTTGACTTACGTTGATTTTCGTCGTATCACGCTGATTTGTGTTGATTCTCGTTGATTTACGTTGATTGGGATTGATTTCCTTTAAAAATCTTAGATATGAATTTATTTGTGTTTTCTCATAAATTATATTTTATTATCGTTTTTGTAACAAATATTAAATTGAACGCTTTTTTCAATTTTTTACTCAAAAAATTTGAATATTAATAATTTTATTTTTAGGTTATGTATTTTTGTAATTAACTAAAACTATTTAGAACGGCAATACTTGTTGTATTTTTAACAAGATACTAAATAATTTTAATTGGCCGTGCAAGTAATAATTTAATATAATTAACAGTGAGAGCATTCACTTCTATAAAGTTCTGTCAGATAAGAATAATTGCCAATGAGTCAATAATAAACAGTTTCACTTCTAACCAGTTTTGGTTTTATGAAATCCAGTCACACGAGAATTAATACTAGTACTAAACGAAAGAATGAATTAAGGTGATAATAAGTAATATTTTTATTTAATATTTGCAAAAAATCTTTATATAGAAAAACAATATTTGAAAAAATATTTTATTTAATTCGCTTTCCCTTTTTATTAATTAATTATATATTAATAAGATTTAAATTTTCATTATTCAGAATAGAATTTTATAGAAGTAAAAATATAAATTCATTGAATAATCCATTTGGGATGACTGTTATAAAATGTTGTATTTCATACATAATAAATTTTATTCTAAAAAGATTTTCTTAATTTGAAGAATTCTAACATCTAATAAGTCTAACATCCTGTGAGTTTTCTGTATTGGCATAACATAATTTTCAATTTAATTTCTAAAACCGCTTGAAAAACATTGCCAAGGAAATTGGCCTGAAGTAAAATTATATTAGAAATATATAAAGAAACCTGTTATAAATATTATAATTGACTTCAAAAAATTTTTGTTCTTCAGAACTCAATTAGAATTTTGTAAAACGCGTTTAATTACTTTTTCCTGATAAGCGAGGGGCGTCAAGTATATTCATGACATCGGGATAATTCATTAATGACGTAGGTAAATTGACTGATTACTTCATTAGTGCCACTTACTAATGTTAGACATATACTCTCTGTATATTCTTAGTATTTGACATAAATTCAAATAGTTGTAATCATTAGTTTACAAGTTATGTTCTTAACGGCTTTTCTCGACGGCAATTACAAGGACTGACTACTGCGCAAAATATACAAGACGAATATTGCAAAGACATCGATCAAGTATATTCCATCGAAACCTTACTTCTGATAAAAGATAATGTTCATTTTCCTGACTCGGGAAGGGAGCATGCGCGAACTCATGTAGCAACATACGGAGGCTTCTAACCCAAGAAATTCAGAGCCACTCCGCAAATTACTTTCTTAAAGTATTGAAAAGTTAATATTCGTTCTAATTTGGCATTTATTATATAAAAAAGGATATTTTTTACCCTTTCTCTCAAAGGTTTTTCCTTGAGAACAATGCGGGGAATTCGTTGAACGCCCCTCCCCTCCCCGTGCGTTTAAAATCTCTCCGAATGATTAACTGAATTGCAAAATATATACTTTTAAGAATTGACACCGTCTCAATCGAAGAGCCTTAAAAGTACATTGGCTGACTGTATTAATGATAATCATTTTAATTTACGTTGGCTGGGTCAAGGGTGGTATGAATTAATTTAAAATGCACAATAAAATAGCTTCACATAAACGTTTTAATGATTAATATTATCAAATATTTAACGTTCACAATTCTATAATTAAATTAAAATTTTTCTTTAATTTTCAATTGGGAATTTTTTCAGTTTTTTTTAAATAATTTTATATATATTTTCCGGGTAATAAACCAGATAGCCATTAATTCATATTAGAATAAATTTTCGTATATATTTCTTATTGTAAATCCCAACATTTATCATAATTTTTATTATTATTACTTTTATTATTATTATTTTTATTATTGATTTCTATTACTAATATTATCATATTTTTATATTATTTATTTATGTAATTTTTCAATTTTTTTAATAAATTTTTTTAACAAGAATCGCTATTAATTGCGATTATTGTTATTTGCAATTTTCCAATTGATTTCGTTTAAATTGAAATTTTTCCTAACATTGAGAAAAACAATAATATTGAAACGCTTCAATGAGAACTTACAGACAATTAGTTACATATTTATACTAAATTAAACACACACACACATGCATTCACACATACATACACACTAACATACATAATTACTACGGTCAGATATTCACGATCATTTTAAAGACAAAATTGTTCGTAGAAACAAATATATATATATATATATATATATATATATATATATATATATATATATATATATATATATATATATATATATATATATATATATATATATATATATATATATATATATATATATATATATATATATATATATATATATATATATATATATATATATATATATATATATATATATATATATATATATATATATATATATATATATATATATATATATATATATATATATATATATATATATATATATATATATATATATATATATATATATATATATATATATATATATATATATATATATATATATATATATATATATATATATATATATATATATATATATATATATATATATATATATATATATATATATATATATATATGTATATATATATATATATATATATATATATATATATATATATATATATATATATATATATATATATATATATATATATATATATATATATATATATATATATATATATATATATATATATATATATATATATATATATATATATATATATATATATATATATATATATATATATATATATATATATATATATATATATATATATATATATATATATATATATATATATATATATATATATATATATATATATATATATATATATATATATATATATATATATATATATATATATATATATATATATATATATATATATATATATATATATATATATATATATATATATATATATATATATATATATATATATATATATATATATATATATATATATATATATATATATATATATATATATATATATATATATATATATTTCTATATCTCTTGATGTATCGTATCAATGAAACAGCTAATTTCACTCATTGCACTTTAATAATTCGATGGATTAATAAATAAATGTTTGTGTGTGTATGAGCTACTGCCGTAATAGTCGTAATTTATAAATGTATTATTATTAAATAAAACAAGAACAAAGCGGCAATACGTTTGTTATTGTTTATGCCTTTTTATTTTATCATCTATCGTTCAATATTAATATTTTACAAAGTCACTTCAGTTCGTTGACGTTCATAAGCGTATTTTATCAAAACGCTTAATTCAATCCTGATGCAGTAAGGCGTCGAAGATGTTAACAAATTGTTAGTTCAATTTATTTGGTTTAGTAAACAAAGAGAATTTTATATGCGAGAAAAGAAAGAATATTTTTTATAATAATTTCCATTTTTTTTTTTTTGGTTTTTTCTTATTTGGAAAATGGACTATATTCATGTTTCTTCCATTTTCGATTTTTTTAATTTTTGTTTTTTTATCCAAACAAAAGTTAATAAAAACGGCCGTTGTTTACAACTCGAAATAAATTTAATCGAGCTTTAAAACGAAGAACCCAATTAACTATGTTGGGTTTTTAACTCTCCATTACGACTTTTAGTTAGAAAATTTCTTTAATTTCTTTATAGATTTAATACAGACTTAATTTGTAAGATTTAACTTAATGAGCGGACTCTAATTGGAGATTAGGGATTCGCTTGGACTTTCCTAGATATCCATGTTTTCACCAAATCTAATTAGATGTTAATTCAAGCCACTAAATGTTTTAAATGATAACAATTCTAACCATTTTTTAAACAATTAAAATTAATTTAAGTCTTTTAATCCAGTTAAAATTAATTTATTAATTAATTTGCAAATTAAATAAAATAATAATAACTTTTAACTCTAATTGCCTTCTTTTTCGTTTAATTAATTTTGTTTTTGTTTTGTGTTCCGAAAACTAAAAGTATTAAAATAAAAGATAACCGAAGTATTTACAAGGGCTTGCTCATAATTCATAAAAGATAACGTTAAGATGACAACGATTAAGATGAAGATAATGACGCTGATAAAAGCTTTTAGAAAATTATACTAGTCCGTTTCAGAAGTTTCTTTTTAGAAAATACTTATGGTGTTTGTTTTGCAGTTGATTTACTATTATTTGATTATACTTTATAATTTGCTGACGCAAATTTTAAACATTTCCATTAAACAGCAAACAAACCAAACAAGAACAAGACTATATTTAAAAAACAATAGCAAAATATGTTTTATTTATTGACTACTTGAACTGACAATAATTCTCGGTGCAAATGGCTTCCGTTATTTTTGTCATTTCCAAACGAATTGTTTTTGTTCTGGCTTCCTCAGAAAGAAGTCTGAAGGTGTACAAGTTATATGTTCTGAACGTGTGTGAGCATTTGATTAGAATTTTCAAATTTCTTTAATTCGATTTAATAATTTATTTCAAACGTTTTTATTCAGACTTCTAGTAAAAGTTTAATCGATATTATAGATTAATCCTGTTCTCTATTTATTTAAAAATTAAAAGATTTTTGGAAATAATTGTTATTTATTATTAAAAAAACAATTGTGAAAATAAAATAATGAGCTATTTTGAATTATTGCTAAATGATGCCACTTTTTTTCTCAAGAATTTCAGAGATACCAATTTTTCGACAGAAAAAAAACAATTTGTATGCCCAAAAATAAGTTATAATTCCTTGATAAGTTTCATTTTTCGCAAATAACTTTTTCGAACTCGAACCTGAACCGAAGGTTATCTTTTACGAAAAGCATAAAATCATATTCCTCGAATTTGGTTCCTTGATTTTTAAAATTATTGTTCAGAAATCAGAAATCGAAAGAATTCAGATCAAAGATTATCGTCTATCAAGAAGAAGGAATGGGTATAGGGAAGGGTGGGTGGCAGGGGAGGCCGATATGTTAAGATAACGTTGTATTATATGGTCTTACCCAATTTATCCATTAGTTCCTCGAGTACAAAATCCACAGCCATGTTTCTTATTTTTTCTTTAATTTTATTTTAGAAGCTTATAATAATTAATTTTGTTAAGTAATTTCTATTAAATTAATGAAATGTACGCATGTAGAATATAATCTATATAAATGGATTTTTTTAATGCTATTAAATGCTTTCAGCAATGTTTCTTTCTCTCTTTTCAATTTAACGGTTTCAAAAATTCAATGATCTTGCAAAAATGAAACCAAAACAATAATGTTTGCAAATTTAAATCACTAAAACAGCATTAATTACTACTATTAATTAATTCCAAATAAACGATTGTAACAAAAAAACAAAACGAAATATCAGGAAACACTAAGAAATTAAGGAACGATCGCGATCGTAAAATTGAAAAACCCGAAGGATCGAATGTTTGGTTTAGTAACGGCAGGCTCGAAGCACGTCGCCTCCTTCAATGTTAGTCACACCAAAGGACGACCAGTGAACAAAACGCTACGAACCAATCGATGAGACGCAAACATTAACACTAAACAAAAGCTGGCGCCTCCGTGGCCCGTTAGCCATGAAAAGCTTCACGCGTGTACTTTTACTGCTAGTCAGCAGACAGTAGTCAATAATCAGCTTCAGCAATAGCACCGGCAGAACCAGCAATAACAACACTCCAACAAAAAACTAATAACAACATTAGACCCAACAACAACTACTAAAAATTGGATTGATAGCATGAAATACTCTTTTACGCTCCCTCCGATAAAGCTCACTAATTATTATAATAAAATATAGTTTAATTAATTATAATAAAACAAAGATCAATTTTTTATCTTAATATAATTTTAATTGTTTGTTCTTGTTTTGCCTCGCTTGAATTTTTCCGTGTTTACTTTTACTTTTCCAAATACAAAAATGTTCGACTGCTGAAACGTTATGAAGATCATCTACTCGCTCGCTCTCTTTAATGACGTCTTTCCATCGGTTTATCAGGAAAAAAGCTTATCTTCAGTTTGTTAGAAAAAAGCTTTTACGCAAAGTGTTAAACCGTTTAAGTGTTTGATGAATTTGTAGATAAAGATGCGATTTGAGATTATAATGCTCTATTTTATTGAAAATTTACTTGAGAACTTGAATTTATTACTTATTGTAATAAATCTTAAACATTATTTCCTAAACTAATTTCTTTTCATAATTGATTCAAAAATTGATTCAAATAATTAATTTTCAAATAAATTTATTACACGATTATTGAACAGAATTCGTTTAAAGTTCTTCAGCAAACTCATTTTATTATAAAGCTAAATAAATATCTTTATGTTTTCCTTCAATAAATTTATTTCAAATATAAAAAGTTAAAATTTGAAGTAAAAATGTCAAAATTTTGCGGCGTTATATCAAAAGAAACTAGCAAAAATCAACTAAAAGAATCAACGATCGATTATCATTATTTAGATCATTTCATTAAATTACTAAAATATGAATTAGACGAATGTAGTGAAGATTTCCAAACAAAATCAAATTGTATAAAAAAACAACAACAGAAACTATTAAGCAATGAAGAAAATGTAAGATATTTACCTCAGAATTATAGACCTTCCCCAACCTTCTTAATTCAATTCTATTCCTTTTTTATAGATCGTTGATTTGCATAAAAAAATGGAATTACTTCGTTCGGCAATGACACAACTGGAAACAAATATTGAGCGATATGCTGACAATATGTTGCAACTGAAAAAATATGTTGATACCTTAGATTGTTTTAAAAACTGTGAATGTTGTTTGCATAAAGGACCCAGCCAACAAACCACGTTACTCCAGATGATGACCGAGTTAGACTCCAGTATGATCAATTTAGACGCGCAGATTGCTGAAATTTTTGAATACCGACAGCATTCAGTGCCGCCAGTTAGTCCTTACGAGATCGTAAGTTATTCTAAAGTTATCCTAAATCTTTATTTGTTATTCTAAATCGAATAAATTCATTGCAATTTTTCAAGATTGCAAGAATTATAGATTGTCACAATAAAACGTTAAAGCAATTGGAAGAGAAAATGTGTATAGCATTAGATCACAGTTCTATTGCTGAGGAGGCTATGGCACAAATATTAGGTAAGTCATAAATAATAACAACCTGTTCAGTTCACTATCACCTTGTTGTCATTACAGACAAATGGCGTGCGCAGGTTTCAGGCGGCTCATCATACAAAAGATCAGTTCAAAACTCATGCAATTATAATTGAATTAGTCGATATATATATTCCATATTTTGCGTAAATGCCGATATTTATTGTCAATAATCTGATCCATATGCGATTTTTGTTCTGTATTGCTTTAAATACATGACATAAATAATGGATTCCTTTTTGTCAAATTGTCAAATTTTTGTGTTGAATTATTACTGTCTCTTAATGACTACTACTTATTTAACTTTAGATAGCTTAAGGTAAAGTACTCTTAACAATGTTTGAAGAACGTAAAGAAAGTGAATTCAGTAAGTACTAAACTTTAAATCTAAGACTCTTTGAAAAAAACTACATCATCTGCTACGATGCTGCAACTAACTTTTTGATTTCCACTCATATCAGTTATTTCGCCATAAGTAATTCTACCCTGCACCAAAGTACGTTGCCCCTTCTTAAGATAGTCCATTACTGTTGTACGAAGATTGGGCTTAAAGACGACTATGCGATGCCAATCTGTTCGTTGTGCCCAGTCGCCGTTTTCATACCTAGTATTGAAATCGAAATACATTATCATATATTCCATATCCGGCTTATCTCTTTCCTTACTTGTAGTTTGTGTGCGTGGCCAAAGAAAACGTAACAACTGGGTGCTGATCGGAACCACGAAGTTGAGGCTCAGCACCTACACGACCCATTAAAGTCACATTATTCAAAGCTGAAATGAAATACATATAATTTATGGGAGTCAATGTATTCAATTTCACGATTTTACTTTTTTCAACACGTGTCGGCGTTTCTTCAGTGGCGAGACCGACTGAGCATTGTTTGTGTGTCCCCAGAATGAAGGATTTTCTAAACAATGAAGGCAGCTGTATCAAAAATCATTGGTTAATTTTATTCAAGTTTCATTAAATTGATATCAAATGCATCAACATACGAAGCGACATCTCTGTGGGACAAACAAAGCCATGGTATTCCTTCAAAACAACTTCTGAAACTTCAGAACAAATTCTCACAAAAAACTGAGTAACAAAATAAGGCGATGAAAACCAACTGGCTTCAAATATTGAAGGGCACGTTTTGTATATCAGCTGACGAACTGTCATAATAAAGCGTTCATATGGAAGCGTTTAAAAGGTTGAGCCTACAAAATTTCTCCGCGACATCTAACGGCAGATAGTCAAAGAGTAATGAACTGTAGGGTTTGTGAATAAATATTTCGAAATATATCCTGCGAAAGAACGAATTTATAACCAAAACCCTATTAATTCTTTTCGATCTACTGATTACACATCTGCGAATTATAATATTTTGGTCTATAACTTAAAATTTCGGTATGCCTGGGAAAAATTGAGGCTTCTTCCATGGAAATAACTTTTCAAAATCTCTCCGATTGGGCGAGTTGCATACACTAAGTGTAGTATACTTACGGGATAATTGTAGGATGTAGGACATTTAGCGAGGATACGGCGAATTTAATAAAACGTCGTGATATTTATGGCAAAAAGTGATTTTTATGCTGGCTTTGTAATATTATCAATTGTCCCGGAAATCCTGACCATAAGTTTATATGGAAGTTTTCAATATTAATAAGAATATTATATGAATTTATATTTATACGAAAGAATATTATTAAGATCTAATGCAATCAGTTTCGTTTAAGTTCAAAAACAGAAGATTATTGCCATTGAATGAATGACATTAAATATTCTATTATATATTCTATATAATTTATAGTGTTCAATTATTAACGATTATGATGGATAATAAAATATTTTATTCTTTGATTACGCTCTTGCTTCATGAAGGAGAAGAGAAACGAGCGTTTTGGGTCAATAAAAATTGCGTTAGAAGAAAATTCCAATAAATCTCTAAACCAAAAAGAAAAAAGCAACAACAGCGTAATAATCCGTTTTGAATCTGAACTGAAGTGAACTTAAAGGAACTCCACACATTCATGTCCGTCTACAGCTGTTCTTGGTTGTCCTCTTTGCCGATTACTGAATCGCTTTCTTCGGCACGCAATTTAAATTTTGTTTAAATTCAATGCAACGCATTGACACGGCCGCCACCATCCAAAATCACCCCTCCCCTATCTTCCAAATCGCGAGAGCAACCCGGCAATTCCATCGAAAGGAACTTGCCAAGAGGAAACTGCTGTATTGCCACTGATACGAATATGCAGGCGGCGTAATGCATTTACGCTACCCTTGAAAATGAATGAATGTTACCCTCACAATTGTTCATCCTTGGGCTCCCTTTCACTCGATGCCGTTGCCGCTGCCATCGTTGTTCGTTCGTTCGTTTGCCATTTGTTTATTCGTTGATTCGTTCGCACGTACGTACAACACGTCTGTTCGTTCGTTTGGTAACTGCGTGCAAAATCTGCGCATTGTAAAAGCATTTATGAATTTTCTTGGCGGTTGCCTGCCATTTTACTATTTATGCGCCGGCACCGAAAACGTGCGGCAACCGAACGTTGGACATACTACTAGAGCATTAACTTGGCTTACTTGGTTGTGCCTTTTTTGGGTCAAATAAAAGTAAAAGTTATTAAAAATTAAAGGGTTACAGAAGGAAGTCCGTGGAGAAGGCGTAACGATAACGGAAGAGAATGCTGTTACGAGGTGGAGAAGACGGAGGGCATGTACTCAGGAATGAATGAATATGGAAACAAATTGAATGTCTGTTTGTCGATCATTGGGGACATTGATGAATGCAACAAATGAATTGGTAGGTTCATTTAACCGTTAAAGTAGAGATGGTTGCATAGTCTCGGCGTTAGAGAATTGTACGATTCATAAGGACTATTTTTTTGTACAACATTTTTAAACTGACAGGTGAACGTTTTATTTGTATTAAATAAAACGATTTTTATATAATTTCTTTAATCATTAACTTTATATTAATTATTTTGTAAGAATAATAATAATTTTAGAAAAAGAGTTTTTCATTAAAGACATAACTTTTGTATGAGCGTAGTGGAGAAATTTTGTTGCTTCCAGTGGTCAAGCAGGAACTTATTCGAGCTAGTTTAAGCTCGCATAAAATTTATTTGGATAAAATTCCCACAATATTTCGCACAAATAAGGTAAAGGCACGTAACTTTTGATGGGTCTATTGAATCAATTCTCAAAAAGATTCCATTAAATTTGAATTGAATTTTTGAGGCTTTCGATAAAATTGATTCGTTCTATGAGTTGTTTCGCACATTTTAATTAATTTTAATAGTTAACTTTAGTAATAATTTAAATAAGAGTTATTTTGGAATTTGAAAATTAATTTCAATCTTTTAAAAGCTCTCCTGAAAATTCTTAACCATCAATCCTAGCCAAATCTCAAAAATTATTAATCACACGTATTAAATTACTTCATAAAATATATCCTAATACGTTTTCAAAACAAAATTTTTTTTTCTGATAATTCCTTATTTCTTTTGTTTCTTGTTTTTATTAAATACTTTTTTGCTTAAAAATCATTTTTGCTACGAATAAAGCTTTAGCGTTACAACAAGTTCTCGTAATACCCTACCTTAACCCTCTCTACCCTCCCTTTTTTTAGTCATCATCTTCTGCAATACGTTCCATATAATCTTCTATACTTTACCATTTTATTCCGTTCCGTTCGATTTCTCTCCACCTGCACCGTTCGTTTAATACTGTCTTGATAATTACGCAACTCTAGATACAGGCAGACAGATAAACAGTTAGTTATATAAATATATATACGACTGATATACTATGTAGAAAATGTCTCTGATATTCGTTAGCATTAGTTTAAATAGAAATCAACTTCTTCAAGGATACGCTTCTTCCTCATCATCATCATCTTGTTTCCTTTCTTCTTTTAGTCGTGATTTTTCTTCTTCCTCTTCTACTTCTTCTTCTTTCACTTCATTTAGAGATGCTACCCATGTATGGCATCATCCTTCAACTTTGAAGCTGAAACTGTCGGAATACTTCGTTTGGATGGATGGCAACCATGGATAGAATTATTTTTCTATGCTATGCGTTTGCAATACCATAACTCCATTCCCCTCTCCCTATATATCCATCTCTTTCTTCCTCAGCCTAAGCCAGCAACTTCATCACAACGTTGTTACACAAGCAAAATTGAAAGATACAAATTACAAAAGAAGTAAAAGGTTCAGCAAAACATTTTCTCATCACAGTTAGCTCACATTTCTATAAACCAAATTTTAAAAACGTTTCAAATTTATCGAAATTTCAATTTTTCAAATTCAAAAAAATTTTCAGAAATCCAGAATATTTTAGTAGTAAGATTTGTAATTTCAGTTCTCTTCATTTTTTTTCATATCTCCAAATTGCACACCTTTTTTTAAATAGCGTGCAACGTAAATAGAATTCTCGAAAACTAGATAACGTACAGGTAGAATGTTTCAGATTCCTTTGAGATCTTCTGATGGAAACCTTTCCAGTATTTTGGAACGAATTGTTATTGGGAATGAAAAGGGTTCATCATCATGACTGAATCCATGCAATGAAAAAGGAAGAGTACTAATTGTCTTTTTAAGAAACTAAAAGTCACGTAAAGGTATTCAGAGAGAACTTTACTTCGGAAAGAAACTTTCGAGGCAAAAGGTTTTTCGCTGTTGAAAAGGTCAAGGAGGCCAATTATAGTAAGGTTCCCAAGAAACTGGAAAATTGTTTTTAATAAAAGTTTGTATACTGAAGTGAGAAATGTGTTGAACTAAAAAGGATTATATTGAACAACCAAAAATAATATTTATTATATATTCACTTTTCACATCAATCTTAGAATACGCTGCAAGCATCTCATAACCGATTTAGTAAAGACCTTACTGGCGTATGGCCCTCCTAGAAATAAATAAATTGAAGGCAATATAAAAATGTATATTACTTAAATATACCTAAACCAGATCACTGTGTTCTGTTCTAAAGGCTGTAATACGAAAAATTTTCACAATAATTTCCATTTCTGGGCAAAAAAGCTTGCAAACCAAATTAATGATTTTGTAAACAAGTTAATAATTTATATATAAAATCATATACAAAAAGTAAAAAATTTCTCGAAATTGTTGTCATAAAATAGCTGGCGAAATAGAAAATTTCATTCAAAATATATCTTTTTTATGTTTTGGAAATATTTTGTAATTGAAATGAGAGAGTGATAACTGTATGACACTTGTTTCTTATACCACAAGCTTCAAGTCGATAGATTATCAACAAGAAAAAAAGCAAAACAGCAAACCAGACTACAGGGTGAGTTATATTTTTAGAAAAATTTACGTCAAAAAATATTACGACTTTTTATGACCTTTTATCAAAAAAAAATTTTTTTGTCATCATAGACATCAATATTTTGGGCATCACAAGAGAAACACATGCCTTTAGCGCCTTGATGTGAATTTAAAGGCTAAGTTATAACCGATTAGGCAAAAAATAAAAAATATAAAGTGAGAAATTTGTAAAATATTTTTGAAAAAACTTCCATTTCTTCAAAGCTGAACATAATGGCATTTTTATTTAATACTATTTAAAAATTCGGAAATTTCACAACGTTAAACGTTCGAGGTCGTTGTTATCAATTTTTCTGCGTGGAGTATTTTAATTTCGCTATCGCACCCTGTAAAGCCCATTCTCTAGTATACCTGAGAACGGTAATGACAGAATTTTGTATCTAGTTTTACTGCCGATACTCCCACCATTACCGCCTCAAATCATTGTCATCACAACGATTCCCTTGCTGTTCCCATAACCACCATCACCACCAACATCATCACCGACCGACCACGCACTCCCACACTCAATTCACGAAGAATGAGAATGGTAGAAATATCTAACTGTAAATGTGGCCGACCAACAGTCAACCCATCCGTCAGACCAGTCAGTGAGTGAGTCAGTCAGTCAGTTATTCATTTAGTCATTGAAACCTGAGAACCCATCTCGGTCGCGCCCGTAACGAACCAAAAACAACCTTCTCGTCATTGCAAATATATTTCAAACATACAAACAAACGAACGAACGAACGAACAAGCAAACGTACAAGAAGACGAGTATATACATTTGCGAATACGCACATTTACCAAAATGAATGCTAGCGCATACATAACGAGACAAATATACTCGACGCTGTTTCAAATCAACCCGTCGGTCTCTGGCGGGTGGTTGGGTTGGATCATGCAGTCATCGACTCAAACACAAGTACGCAAATGCACACACACTCACATGCATACACAAATACATACAAAAATACTTAGTATTGAAAAGCATTCGGTGTGTATACGTTTTTATATGAGAAGGTTGTGACTCACCAAAAGAGTGGTGAAACTTCGTAGAACAAAGACAAAAATAACAACAACAATATGACAACATAATAACAACAAAAGCACTATAATAATAATAATAAAAACAACAACGGCGTTCGTTGTTGGAAATGGAAATTTCATCATCTCAAACAACAACAACAACAACAACAACCGTCTCTATAATGACAACAACAACAGCGAGCAGCTTCGGCAACAAAACAACAAAATCGCAACAATAACGACAATAACAACAACAATTACAATAGCAATGGCAACAATAATAACTATAACCAACAACAACAACAATACGTACGATAGCAAAGTTGAAGGAGAACCACCGGAATATAAAACTGGTGATGATGAAGATGAAGAAGAAACATTAAATATATAGAGGCATCGCAAAATATCACACGATTAAAACAGGAAAACCGACTGAATAAAAAAACCGAGTAAGGTTTTTAGAGAGGTAAAGAACGAAAGATAGATAGGCGGATAGGGGGAGGAGGGGAGAGAGAGATTGAGAAAGTGAAGAAGTAAATAAAACCAGAGGAAACAAAAGCAAGTAAGAAAGATCCTTAGAAATGGACAAAAAGAAGGATAACAAAGTGACGGTCGT
Source organism: Physocephala rufipes (assembly GCA_963966595.1). Classification (NCBI taxonomy): domain Eukaryota; kingdom Metazoa; phylum Arthropoda; class Insecta; order Diptera; family Conopidae; genus Physocephala; species Physocephala rufipes. Next base: position 4,249,681 of record OZ016501.1, on the reverse strand, counting down.
ACGCTCGTAACAACACGAGCAGCATCAAAGTTATTACTTGTAAAAGCAATGGGGATGGTGACGGTAATGGCAAGGCCAGCTACAACATCAACAACAACAACAGCAACCATCAGTGGCACCATCGCATGCGAAAACGTTAAGCCATAGATGACTCGGATAAGACTCGCTTTTGTGTTCAAACAGACCGTAATGTTGAAGACAAAAAAAAAGAAGAAGATTATGATGGAGAAGAAGAAGAAGTAGAAAATGAAAAGATAAAGAAAGAGACAGAGAGAGAAAAGTGGAGGGCGCAATATCTTCGGCAATTTTCTTTAACTTTTCTCAACGCGTGCAAAATTTATAAGAAAAAGGTCGATCCGAATGCTTAAAAAAGAAACAACGATTTACCAACGAACCAATGAAGCGACCAACCAAGCGAACAATCCAAGCAGTCAACCCGACCCCGATAAAACCACCTACCACCTCCCTTCACTACTTCATAACTTAGACGACCATCAAAGAGAAATTAAGGCCAAAGGATCAGTTCACGAATATCGACTTTACACGAATCAGAATCAGATTTTTCTCTTTTTTCAGAAAATGTTTGTCAATTTCAAAATTGAATTGATTTGAAGTGGACCAATTTTTGAATAATTTCTTGATGGAAATCTTGTGAGGAGGGAGGAAGGATCATTGGAAGGATCTGTAAGAAGTTGAAGATCATCGACGCCAAAAATAAATGAAGTAATCAATGAAATGAATTGGATATATTTCTCATGTTCCCAGAATTTATTTGAATATTAGAAAATTATTTAAAAAGTTCATTATACGTGTGAAAATATTCAATATAAATTTCATTTTTTCTAAATCCTCAAAATACCTTTAGGGTTTAAACTATATAAGTACTTCTTATCAAAACATGTTTATACATTTATTCCACCTTTTAGAAGAAATTTTTTCCAAATATAATAAAAAATATTCTAAACAACAAATCTTTGTCTTTGAAAATATTTTAACGATATATCTTTAATTTTTTTAGTTTACCCAAATTAAAAGATTTTATATCTTAATTATCGTATATATATATATATATATATATATATATATATATATATATATATATATATATATATATATATATATATATATATATATATATATATATATATATATATATATATATATATATATATATATATATATATATATATATATATATATATATATATATATATATATATATATATATATATATATATATATATATATATATATATATATATATATATATATATATATATATATATATATATATATATATATATATATATATATATATATATATATATATATATATATATATATATATATATATATATATATATATATATATATATATATATATATATATATATATATATATATATATATATATATATATATATATATATATATATATATATATATATATATATATATATATATATATATATATATATATATATATATATATATATATATATATATATATATATATATATATATATATATATATATATATATATATATATATATATATATATATATATATATATATATATATATATATATATATATATATATATATATATATATATATATATATATATATATATATATATATATATATATATATATATATATATATATATATATATATATATATATATATATATATATATATATATATATATATATATATATATATATATATATATATATATATATATATATATATATATATATATATATATATATATATATATATATATATATATATATATATACATATATATAACATTACTATATAATATTATTACAATATTTTTTAAAACTATTTAAATTTATGTTTAATATAAAATTAAATTCCATTTTAATAACATTTCGAAACCTTTTGGGTTCAATTCTTAGCTATCAAGCTAGTTTGGGTTTTTGTATCAACTAATTACTCTGGCGCCAACAGGTAGCGAATGTAGAAGCATTTTATTTTGACGATTTTCCATACTCCTTTTCATCAAATCGTTTTCTTCCTGTCTTTCTCCTGTCCGTAGGACATTTTGTATATATTTCCTTTGAGCAAAAGTTGAATAGGCGGATATAAAAGTGATAATGAATGGAGAAGGTTTGTGGTGTCAGCATTACAATATTTATTATACAATATTCCAACAAAAACTTCATACAAAAATACCATACATATTCTTGTATTTCGTTAAGTCTATGTTTGTACATAAATGAATGTATGTAAACATTTCCCTCAAAATATAGTAGAAAACTATATAGATGTATATTTATATTGAATATATATAATTTGTATGCAAGTACCACAGGTCGCATACGTAATCTTTATACATACGGTAGTATGGTGTACTATAATGTGTGGCGTATTAAAACTAAACCTACGAGGTGACCTTACTCTACAACTAATTCTTATACTCCGTGTCCATTTTATATACTGTAAAAAAATACCATATCAATTTATGGTAATGACGTTGGGCTCTATAGCGTAACTAATGATAAATGTGACTTTTATATTCCGAGAATAACAAACATAACTCTTGGATTCTACGAGAAACCGAAATTCAAGGATCAATACTTTCCATACTATTCGTAATTATGTATAAATAAATATTTCATGGCAATACCTCTAGTCATTCTCCTGTAATTGTGGTGTTTACGGGAGGGCAGTGAGACAGTTAGAAAAGCAAGGAGGACGCGCATATAGATATACAATGGAATAGGGCTAAATCGAATCAGGAAGTGATTGGGTGTCGAAGTAAATGTAATTCCTAATATCATTGGTGCCACACATATACAAATCGAAAAGCTGTATTATTCAGATGAAGGTATGGCAAATTAATCTGATCTAATTAATGTAATTTTATAATATTCACTTAACATTTTAATTCTATATTAATTAGATTCAAACCTATATCCGATTGTCCAATACAATGCTATTATTTTAAGAAATTATCCACAAAAGTATTGGAAAAATTATTCTCCTTAAAAATGTTCATTAAAGAAAAAACCTTTACAGTGTATAATTAAAATAATCCTCTCCCAACAACACTTTTCACATCATGGTTATTATTGTTCTTTGACAAACAGAAAACAGTGTTGAATAGTAATATTTGTCTTGGGAGAATGGAATCCTGAAAAATGCACCTAAATAATTATTAATTGAATTTCTTTATAAAAACCTATAAATTTTATAATTTTTACACAAAACTGTCTAAATAAATCTTTATAAATTTATGTATAAATGTGAGTAATATTTAAGGAAAATATTTGTGATAAATAAAATCAAATATATGTATGTATATTTTATAGAAAATCTCAAGTCACTCCTAAGCATATAAAATTTAGCTATAGTCGTAACCACAGATCGATTAGAAGGTCTATATCCCAATCAAGGGTAAAGGTAATTGAGTTTTATTTATATAATATATTATATATTATAGTTATATTTAATACACTCCTCAATATTTAAAGTCTGAACCAAGCGATAATGCACCACAATAGCTTTTACACGATGCTCTAAACTCAATTCTTCAGCACGTTGCGCATAATATTGGACTCTATAAAACTATAAATAATATTGCAATATTTTAGTTAATCATATATTATTATACGTATATCGTCTGGCATTGTTTTATCTATAACTTATCTGAAACTTAAATTTTATTTCTATCGTTCGCCAAACTAAAATTTTATGGAGATAAATAAATAAAATATAAATGCAAAATCGAGATTATTAGATGTATAGCAAATTTCTCTAGTGGATTCTATAGAAAAAATATTTTATATAAAATTTTAATATAAATATTTTACATAATATATAAAAATATTTTATATACATTTTTTATAAAATAAATAAACGCTTCACAACACGTTTTCCCTCTTTTCATCACTGCTTGGTAGATTTTTCTGAAGTTATAGTTGATAATTTTTTTGTTGGAAATATTGCAGACAAAGCTTTGTATACTATTATTCTGTCGGTTTTTCAGTCACTTATCATCACCACAGGTATGGTCGGTGGGTGTGCCAGTAAAAGCATCAGTTAGTCAATCGAATTCACCAGCTCGTTCGGGAATTTGATTGTTGGGAGAGACGTTCGGTTGATGACGAGGTTAATTGTTTTTTTTTTTTTTGAGAATACCAGTTGTTGTTGTTTGGTTGTGGGTTTGGATCCTGAATAATGATGGCGTTGCTGACTAACTGACTGACGAGAGCTCATCGCAACAACAATAGCCCGTGACTAGTCCGTGTGTCCAGTTTAGATTTTTTTTTCGTAGTTTGTTATTGTTTTTGAAATTGAAGGATATATAAAATTATGTCGAAATTGTTCTTTATATAATTTGAACAAAAAAAAGAATTTATATAAAAATTAAACCAATTACAGGATTTATAGTATTGAAAAGAGTCGCGCGGTCATGAAAAGAATGATCGAGTCCTTTTTTCTCGAAGCCTCTTTCGATCTGAATCGTGTTAAGAATAGTTCCAGATGCTGAAATACTAAAATACTGAATACTAAAATAAAATAATTAGAAATCTGTTCGAACTTTCTTTAAATTATTATAGAAAACTTAGTGGAAAAATCTACTAAAACTTTAAAACTGAACCTACGAAGTAGACCTTACTCGACAACTAATACTTATACGCCGTGTCCATTTTATATACTGCAAAAAATACCTAATCAATTTATGGTAATGAACAAAGAACAAAGACCATTTCCGTAATCAGAATTTATAATAATTTTGAAAATTTTTTGATAAGAAATTCAACACTATAATCCGGAGATAATTGAAATTTAGAGAGAATTTGAGTCTGGAGAAAATTTAGATCTGGAGAGAATTAAAATCTAGAGAGAATTAAAGTCTGGAGAGAGTTAAAATCTGAAGTGGGTTAAAATAAGAGAACTAAAACCCGGACGGAATTAATATCAGGAGATATTTATTTAATCTTAATTAAAAATTAATTTTCTTCTGGAGAAAATTTAGAGAGAATTAGAGTTTGGAGAGAATTAAAATCTGGAGAGAACTAACATCTTGAGAAAACCCAAATATGAAGCTAATACGTCTCCTTTCCGAGTGGGACCCTTTTCTATAAAAACACCGACAAATATTGAAGTTATCTTAAGTTTTAGATATATTCAAATTTTGGCAAGATCGTTGAGCGGTTCGCACGACTTCAAGCTTTTGTATTAATAGCATCAGATTCTCAGAAAAGTCTTCAGACTCAAAACAAAAAAAGAATGAATTCAATTGAGTTGTTCGTTTTAATGATCTTGATATTGTTGGCCAATATATTAAGCTGGTTTCCGGCAGGCTGTCATCCTCTTTCATCGACCACAAACACCACTCTAAGAATATCACATAGTCCTGGGATCATTCGATTCGGTTAACAATCCTTACAGCATAATGATCGGAGTGACAGAAGTTTTTAAAATAAAATCATTACAATAGACTATTGTTGAATTTTTGCTGCTTTATTAAATTTATGACTGAATAAAACCAGAAATTTCAATCTAAAAATCAACAATTTGTTTTCAATTATTATATTTTATTTTCGCTTTCGATATCGAAAGAGACTAAATGTAGTGAATGAATATCTCGATCAAGTAATTTCACAAATTTATTATTATTTGACATCAGACAGAAAACTAGTGAGAGGTTGGTTTCCATTTTCATTTTTCCATGGAACACTTTCTGGGAGGACACATTTTGAAGAGGAAAAGGACGATTTCTTAAAATATTGGGGAGAAATATAATTTTTAAAAGTGTTAGGATCGATTGCGTATAGACGTTATCGACGGTATCGACTTCTGTTAACACCCCTGCCATCATACGTTCTATTAGAGCGTTTGACTTCGTATATTATTGCGAGTCTGGAGAAATTATGATCCAGCATATTTTCCTTCTACAAAAGGTTGTCCAGTAACGTTTAACTAAAATATTCCCTCGAGATTCCGTGCGTGAGGTCCCCAATTAACGCCCCGTATTGATTCATATGACTGACCGCTAATTTCAATTATCATTAGTCAAATTTTAATTAATTCATGACTGACCGAAATATTTTTGTTGCATAGAGGAACACCCTGTATTCATCCTTATGGATGACTACTAACGATTTACTAGGTTTTTGAATAATTCGATGATTTTATGAACTTTTTGATATATATATATATATATATATATATATATATATATATATATATATATATATATATATATATATATATATATATATATATATATATATATATATATATATATATATATATATATATATATATATATATATATATATATATATATATATATATATATATATATATATATATATATATATATATATATATATATATATATATATATATATATATATATATATATATATATATATATATATATATATATATATATATATATATATATATATATATATATATATATATATATATATATATATATATATATATATATATATATATATATATATATATATATATATATATATATATATATATATATATATATATATATATATATATATATATATATATATATATATATATATATATATATATATATATATATATATATATATATATATATATATATATATATATATATATATATATATATATATATATATATATATATATATATATATATATATATACATATGTATATACATATCTCGAAAATTAGATAAATCGGAATAGTGTCACGCCTACATTGTATACAAAATCCGCTTTCAAAAGCCGATTTCTCAGCCTCTAAGTTTTTTAATTGGAATTTAGTAGCCGAGTCTTGGTATTAGATATTATCACTCAAAATAAGGGCGGAGTACACCCCCTTTGTAATGTGTGAACCTTTTGGCAAAGGATGCGTTGAAGATAAATTGGTAGACTTAAATTAAACAAGTAAGCAAAAGTGCAATATTAAAATGGACGTGCACCGCCCATACATTAGTAAGATCAGACTATAAGTTTATATCGCAAGTGTAGGTCACCCCGGTCTGACTGAAGTTAGCGTTCTTACTTGTTCGCCGTTGCAGTTTGTTTTTTTTTTGGAACTGCTGCAGACAGAACTCTGCCACGCCGTTGTTTTTTTTCCAAATTTTGGCAATCATCAGAACCAAAAGGGAGGGCGGAAGCGAGATTTCCAACTAGCCAGTCAAATTTAGTTGACAGACTAGTTGAAAAGCATAGTTGGCTGACTGATGATGATGATGGAAATGTTAATGGTGGTGATGATACTGACTAACTGGCTGACAAATCCTGCTAGCACCAAATAACAACAATTGTGACAACAACAACAACAACATCATTCTCATCAAAAGCACCGATCAACACTGAAGAGAAATAAAAAGAGAACAACAAGCTCGCTCAACTCGTCGACGTGGCTAGTTGGCGTGCTATTTCAACGTTGTTTTTGTGGTGGCTCGCTTAAGAAATATACACACACACGCGCACACACACACACCAGTCGTCAACATACAAAACAACTAGTCGTCCAACCCGCCAACCAAACAAACAACCAAACAACTCGACCAGCCATAACCCGATAGATTGTTGAAATCGATGAAAATACAGCATTAAATGTTGAATGAATGGATAAATAGATGGACGGATTGTCGAATAGACGTATGGGCGAATGTATGAAAGACTGTATGGATGGACAGATGTATGGATGGCTAAACGAAAGGAGTGGGTATAGAATAAGCTGATGCACACACCAACCAACCAACGGAAAATTACACACAATTGAGTGCCGTAGATCCAGTAAAACTACGCATAGCAGCAAACTACACAAAACACATCACAAGAAATAACAACAAAATTAATAGCAATGTGGGATACATGATGATGATCTTGATGGCACGCATAATGATAATAATGTTAATAATGTTAATGTTAATAATAGTGTTGTTGAATTGAAGAGGCAGATGAAGTAAAAAAGCAATCTTTTGTTACGAAGGCAAACATACATGCATATATCACGCATATGCATATATATATATATATATATATATATATATATATATATATATATATATATATATATATATATATATATATATATATATATATATATATATATATATATATATATATATATATATATATATATATATATATATATATATATATATATATATATATATATATATATATATATATATATATATATATATATATATATATATATATATATATATATATATATATATATATATATATATATATATATATATATATATATATATATATATATATATATATATATATATATATATATATATATATATATATATATATATATATATATATATATATATATATATATATATATATATATATATATATATATATATATATATATATATATATATATATATATATATATATATATATATATATATATATATATATATATATATATATATATATATATATATATATATATATATATATATATATATATATATATATATATATATATATATATATATATATATATATATATATATATATATTCCACAATTCCATAATTAATTGGAAATCATAAGTCTTATTAAATGTTGTCTTTATTTTAGCTTTCCTTCGAAACGGAAGTCAACAATCGTTCAGTCTTTATTGACACAAAGAGACACATGTCTTCACACAAAAACATCCCCAATGACAGAAAGTTTAATAAATAAATGTTAAGAACGCTAACTTCGGCGAAGTATTATAAATACAAAATTTGATCTTAACAATCAATGGGCGGTGCACACCTGTTTTAATATTAAGGTTTCCTTTTCTTTGTTAATTTCGATCTGCTAATTTATCTTCAACATAACTCTTAAATGAGTCCACACATGATATAGTAGAATCATGGGCGCCTTACGCCAATTTTCCAAACCGATTTAATATTCGTGGGTAAATTCGAGGATAAAAGTTTGCCGCCCAATTGCGTCTACGAACGTTGGAAGTGTTCCACTCATCTAGATATATTCATTGTAGGCATCAGAGACGAGATTTCCAAACCATTTTTAACCCTAAAAAACAATTATGACAATGTATATTCGTGCCAAATATCATGTCGACAACTCTTTCGGTACGGCTGTAATCGTGATTCCCATAAGCAGATACCCGGACAGGCAAACGGACAGAGGCACACGGACGAACATGGATAAATCGATCCAGGAGGTGATTCTGAGCAAGAATATATATTCATTTTTACACCTACCACGCCTCCTTTAATTCGTTGCAAACGGAAGAACAAAGTGAATATACCCTTCGGGTGTAGGGTATAAAAATGACAGATGTGAAAATAAATAATATAAAAAAGAAAAACAAAAACTTATAAATAATATATAATTAGCTCTTTTTTAATATTATTTAACATTAATATCGTTATCCTCGAACTGTCTGTCACCTCTTTTAAGAATTCTATTTGAGGAATATTCTCTTGTTTGAAGATCTTTTCAATGCGGGTTTCTCTTTATGATAGTCTACTACAATCCTCTCTCTCTCTCTCTCTCTCTCTCAACACACTTTTCAAAACATTGTTTTTTCAAACAATTTTTTATTACTTTCAGCCAGGTTTTCATTTATAGGTTAGGTTTGAGGTTAGAGAGATAAAATTGTTAAGAAAATATCGCAACAAGAACTGACACTTTAACGATCTGAACGAAACTCGTCGGTCGTTATTTAAAATGTCAAAGGCACACATTGGAAACAAACGAATGATTGTAAAAAGAATTAAGAACAAAGACACAACAATTATCATAGTCAGCAATGCCATCAATAATATAAACCGTTGTTCAATTCTAATAATTTGAAATTTGAAATTAGCTTCCATAAAAATGATTTTTTTTTAATATTAAAAATTGTTTTAATTTTAGAGTTTTTTAAAGAACACTTTACTAGATTATTTTTATAAAATATCTGGCTATGCGTGAGTTTGTGTGTAAGCATCGCAAAACAAAACAAAATGGTGGCATAGTCGTTGTCGTAATCACCCTGTTTATGACGATTGCACCATACACTTGCGCATGAATGGCTCTTGCCGACGATTCGACGACCATCCGAATGTTTGTCCCTGGCATAAAATCGACCATCTCTAGCGCCATCATCTAGACCATCACCCATCCGATCCATTCATTCATCCATCCATCTATCCATCTAGCTATCCATCCATACGTCAAGCCACTCATCCGTCTGTCCGATTATGGCCTTCCACTTGCTTCGGATTGCATAAAACTTGCGTGTTTAGTAGCTGCTTTTGCTTCTTCTACTTACACTCTTCAGCTCCTTCTTCATCGTCTTTGTTTGCCTTTTTTGTCTTCTTCTTTTTCTACTACTTCTTCTTCTTCAACCAATTCTTTTTCTCGAATACGCCAGCGTTTGTTTCTCTTTTATTCATTATTGCCTTTTTCTTTCTTGTTTAATCAACAAAAAAAGTCGAAGGAGAACGGAGTGAAACCATCAGTTGGTCGGGTTGGTAGATTGCTTATAAGTCCCAATACTGGAAGTTTACGTGAGGATGTGTGTATGTGTGTGTGTGCGCGTTTCGTTATTTGTATTTATATGAGCTGATGGTTTTCTTCAAACTGTTGCTTTTCAAAAGAGAGTAAGTATAATTTTATAAAAAAAGCAATAACAATCCTTAGCGTGTTTTGAAATTGACTACTAAACCGTTTTAAAAATAAGAATTTTTTTTTAAAAGTTATTTTTCATGATGAAGAAGAAATGTCGGAGATCCACAGAATATTCGTCAATGCGACTCGGTTCGTAAAATCGAACTCTTGTTTCGATTTCGCCACAACGTTCAACGTGAGAAATCCTATTTTTAGTCTCGTCAGCCATCGAGGTGCTAAAAATCCGTTACTTACTCCCTGTCGATCCGTTGTCGTCCTATCCTTCCTTCCTACCCATTCCCTCGGCAGATCATCCCGTCGAACATTTCACGAAAGAATTGTTTCAGAATTATTGGGGTAGCTTCGATCTTCTCGGGCAAGAGGTACATCATCTCGTGTCATCTCGCCTCTCCAGTTACCTTTCAACTGTTTGACAAAGCTTTACTCAGTCAAACGTCACCCAAGGAGTGGTATCAAACAGTTGAACGGTTGCCAAAAAAAAGCAAGACGAGACGAGACGATATGTGAACTAGAACAAGCACACGTGTCTAAAAAGCCAGTTTATTTCAAAATAAATCTAAATGGCTCTTGACAAAGAGAATTTGATAATACGAGAGGATGAGATATGTTTTTCAGTCAACGTTGAGTCGAATCGATTCGAGCTGCCTCAACGTTTGTATTCAAAAGATGAGCTTTTATTCTGGCCAAATTCTGACACATTCGATTTGTCGATGTCAAGTAGAATAAGCACAATCGTCTCGCAGGCTTTTCGTTGATATTTAAATATTTATTCGGAGCCAACTTACTTTATTTTAATCTCCTTTTATAGTCTCTAGTGTTTATGTCAGAGCTCTGTAATGAAGATTTATTAAAATCTTTTTTCTCTACCCTCTCCAAGCCTTTCTCTAAACAAAATCGTCAAGCAATGATGAAAAACCCATCAAAATTGTTCGCACCATTGGTGAGATCTTCATCATAGTGATATCTCATAAAGAATGTCCGCAGCGCCCTCAAGCGAACAATTTTCAAAAGCTCCCTTAGGCGGCTACGACACTCGACATGAAATTTATATAATTTATAATCATAAAATAATAAATATTGAATGGCGCATTTCAGAGAAACACATTTTATTAATTTCCTATAGACATAATCGCAAGGCCATCATGCGGATAATTTTAGAAACCAATGACACATACAAGTCACAAAATCCAATGTTCAAAAATACGCTCAAATCGGGTTAAAGGTTCTCTACAGATTTCTACCACTATTATTTCTAACTCTCAAATAAGCAAAGAAAGAGCAGACAATAAACAAATAAACAAACAAATATTTTCGATTTTATTAGAAATATTATCTTCAACATTTTATTATAAATAATTTTGAGAAACAAAAATATTGTTATAGAATATATTTGTATATATCGCTATGAGTTTGTTTAACGGCAGTATAAATCGTTTATAGTAAAAGCGCCTAAGTCACTTTTTTAAAAAATTATTGCAGTGACGGTCAAACGTTTTATTCACGTCTGTACGTTCTATTCTCAGTTCTGTGAAAACAAAAATAGCTTTGAATTGTTGTTTCACAATTTTCATGAAGTCTTATTGGATTGACATTAACTTTCTTTCGAATTTTTATAAAGTATTTTTTTAAAAAATATAATTAGATTTTATATTAATTATATAGTTAATAAACCTATGCTATCATCACTTTTGTTTCCTGCTTCCACGACTGTAATTAATCGATTCTACCAAAATTCGACAGGTCGAATGGAAGATCTGGATTGATCAATTGATTGATTGGAAAAACCAATTCAAACCAAAAAAACTGAAATAAAACTTATCCATACTTAATATTAAATGCATTAATTTTAATATTTTCCAATATCAAAAATGTCCCAATACGCTGCAAAATGGTCGAAACCCTGCAAGAAATTTAAATCAAATATTAGTTCTGTGACATGAAAGGATATTAAGTTTTTCCTTACATAAACCAGTAAGTACTTTTCTTGATGGAAAGCAATTTAGCTTCCACAAAAGATTGTTCCAAACTTGACTGTCATTCTTTGTTTTACAATTATTTCTTCTAATTCCACAAATTCTGTTAATGAAAGGAATACATTCCATTAAAAATGTGAGAATCGACAACGTACTTAAATTCAAAAATTATTACTTACCCAATCATGCTTCTCTCATTCTAAAACAGAGTTTTCAACTGAGTCCAAAATCCAGTCTGGTAAATCCACTTCATGTAGAAATTTCGCTAAACTAAAATGACAGCAGTTTGACAGTTATTATTAAGTTCGTGAAGAATTTGACATTTGTGTGACGCACATTTTCTCGTTTAAAATAGTGGTTTTATGCCTTTTACGAAAGACAAATAGAGAGAAACACATTATGAAATCGTAATAATTTACGAGTAAGCAAACTGTTTACGGGAATCCCCGTCCGGAACATAGACAAAGCCTAAAAGTAAAATTACCCCGTTGATTCTTTTCTCCATCGAAAACTTTCCTCCACAAAAATTAATTTCTGAATGGAAGGCGTTTTCGATTGATCGATTTCTAAAAACTTTACCAGAACTGTAATAACCTTTGTATACATATTTTCTTTTTTACTTACGAACGTATCGAACCCCAAATTCAATTCGGTTCAATTTAGTCAGCTTTGTCTTGACTCACAACAGTCACGATCTAAATCCAAATCCAAATTCTTTACCTCTCCATCACCACCACCCCTCTCCCTGGCCAGCACTTATCCCTTCCCCCATCGCAAACAAATTCAATACTGTTAAGTCTCTGCGTAGAAATTATCAGAGTTCGTAGTACCTCGCGTCTAACGTGGTCGTCACTTATGGTGAATGTTGCCGCTTGTGGCGCTCTATTGAAATGTACTGTATGAAGTTCGCATTATTATGACTCTGCCAAAGAGGACGGCAACAAAAACAACAACAGCAACAGCAACAGCAACAGCAATAATAATAATAATAATAATAATAATAATAATGACAACAACAACACTAACAACAGGCAAAATAAATTGAGAAACAACAAAAAATAATAGAAAAAGCCACCAAGAAAGATATTAATAAAAACTAAGACGAAAAAATCGAAAAAATTGTTTGTCTCAGCGACTCGATGGCTGATTCGAAGACGAACGAATCGAATGGGACGTAACGAACGAAAGGTAACGCAGTTTTCATTCTCCAACACTTAGCATTTTCAGTGTTTTCGAAGGAAATACCAGTCCGCAGCTTTATTGTCGTTGGCCACGACATCATCGTTGTCGTCGTCGCATAAGTTGTTCCCGTTGTCGTCGTTATAACCATCATCATCGTGGTCGTTGTGCTCATATATCGCTCTGTGTGAAACGTCGTCATCATAATAATAATGATCGCCATCATCATCGCCAAACGCCATCGTCGTCGTCGTCAACCTATCTAACGTTTGTCGTTTTGCTGGTTGGTTCATCGTCTCCGTTTCGAACGTAAAAATAAAAACCTAAGCATTTATTTTCTTTCATTTTGTTGTTTTTGTGTTTTTTTTTATTCTTTTTTTCATCGCAATCCATCCATCCGATCCAACGAACGAACGAGAACAGCAAACGAATGTCTCCAATAGCATGAAACGAATGACGAGAAAATCATTGTATTAACGTACCACGGTACGTCGTCAGAGACGTAGACCGACGACTGAAAACAATATAATAATGAAAGCCACCAAACCAAACAACGAGCCAGAACCCTCATTCCTCTTTTCACTAGCAACAACAATTTTACTGGAACGCAACGCAACCCACGAATGAATGGAATACTCGGCCCACAAGGCAAACGCGATGTTTTTCTAAAACCGCTTAAGTTCGAAAAGTTTAATAATACGGGAATCCAAAGAGGTTGCTTATTTTTTCGTATCGATATGGATACAGATAACATATAGTTATCATTATTCAATGGGAATGGAAAGTAAAATTCACATTATTCACCTTGACTTTTATATACCTATAATTTCGCTTATATTTACAGTTATCGATTATTGAAACGAAATTGGTGAATGGAAATTGTTAAACTTTAAGACTGATATCAACGAATTTTTAAGTAACGTAAGTTTCGAAATTATTCCAAGAAATTGCTGTGAAAGTGCGCCGACTATTAATTTTAGTACTACCAAAAAAAAGAATTCAATTTATTTAAATTTACTGCAAGTAACTTCATTCAAAAATTCGAAATTCACAAGAGTTCGCATTTTATTATTAATAAAAAATTAAATTCTAATTTAAATATTTACAAAAGTGATTATGATCTACGTAAAACAATACTATGTAATATTTAAGAAGTTCTGAATGGCCGAGATACGTCTGAGTTAGGAAAAATATACGCTTTATTAAAATTTCAACGTACGATTTATAAAAGTGGACTTAGTTCATTCTTCAAAACAATGTGTTCATTTTATGTTTTGCTTCCCAATTTCAATGCACCCTACAAATAAATAGTCAGCAATATAATTCTAATTTCCTATGACTTTTTTTTCGTTTTTTTCGAATTTTTAATTCGTAAAATTTAAATATTTTAACTTATATAAAGATCATTTACTATAATGTATTTAAATTTTTTTAAATATTAAATAAATTTTATAGTACGCACCTAATATATTTTTAATTAATTTAATATATTTTTAGAAAAACACTAGAATTTTTTCCCGACTTGCTTCGTAGTTCGCCCTGAAATTTAAAGGATTCAGTATCCATTATTTAATCGTTTTTATGACATCGACATACACTGTCTCTACAACCGAAATCTACAACGGAAATATTTCTAAAATTATCTGGTGTGGCGGCTCGCGGCGATTTATTACTTATGAATAAAACGTTTTTATTTTATAGAAATTATATCGTATCCTGTATACCTATACAGGAAAACGTATATGAAGAATTGAGTATATTAGATCCAATTTTCAGAATTAGGTCTGGTGGAGAATTTGGCCCTAAATTAAATTAAAAGAAAATAACGTTACAAGGCTAGACAAATTTTCATTGACCCAGTTTTTCAACTGGCGAGCCTACGCCAAAAAAATAGTTTAAGTCGGTACCAGCTGATTGGAGACGCTTCGACTGTTATCAAATCCTTTCATGTATATGTGATCTATGCGTAGTATGGCATTCATAGGCATTACTATATTTTTTTCTTCATTGGCTGAATACTACGATCAACTGTAGGGCTAAAGTTGAATCGATAAAGCCGCATTAAATATGGACGCGTAAGTATAAGCAAGGCGTGTAATTCATACACACTCACCGATATGCATGTATCTCTACAGTATACTCAGAATGGCATACCTATCGGTCGCCCGTATGCAACCCTGAATGTATGTCTGAATATATGTCTCTATTTCTGTATGTAAGTGTATTCATTTATACGTATAATGAAGTTAAAACATTGGACTGGGGCTCACTAAAGATTTGGTTTTTTCTATACGGTCGCACCACCGCAATCTCCCCTTTACTAATTCGTTTGTTCGTTTGTGCTTGATCGGTGGGTTTTGCTGTAGTATACGTCGTACAGCCAAGAAAAACAACAACTGACGACGACAACAACAACAATAATAATAATAACAACAACAACAATTAACACAAACGAGCAAAAGCAGCACGTCGTCGTATCGTATCATTCCATTCGTGTATATTTTACATGCCAGTCTCTGAAAAGCTGTATTTTTCGGAACGGTGCGGTGCTCGGTTGTTCGTCGAGTTGTCCTGTTGAGGTCGCAGGGTGGGCGGGTGTTTGTGGGAAGGCTGTTGTTTCGATTTCGTGTAGAAGACAGAAGAGAAATGAGCGCGGAAGGGAAAGAAGACCGTATTTTATTTTATCATCAACGTTGCTTGCCATTACTTTGTACGTTGCGTTGCGTTGCTTTGCGATGCGATGCGATGCCGTGTGGCCAAGGCAGCAACGCAAATCGTTCGCACGGAACGACAGCAGCCAGTATGAATTGTGTACTTCATGGAAGCGGATGGAATGCGCGGCCATATCGTAAGCATTTGTAAGCGCCGTTTAGCGAATTTAGAAAATACGTAAATTTCACTTTAAACGAAAATCATAACAACAACAAAAAACAATCTTTTGGTCAAAAGTATTTTTGAAATTCAAAAAAACGAAAAACAATGAAAAGGAACTTAGTTCTAGTTTCTCGTTTAACAAAAAAATGAAGAATTTTGTGGGTGTTTTTTTTTCAAAAAACAAATTTTTAAAATTTTGCAATGTAATTTTTTGAAATTTTGAAACTGAATCGTTTTTGCAATATGAAGTGTTTACTGAATATTGTTTTAGACACTACATCCTACTTGCCACACCTACATCAAAGCAAAACATAGTCATAGATAAATAGATAAAATTTATTTTAAAAAACTTATCAATGATTTTCGATCAGCATTTGCGAGAAATCGAAGAACTTTTTCAGTAAAGAATTATGTGAAAATCGACGAGAAAACCAAAAACAAAAAAAAATTAAACATTGATTTTCAAAATGAAAATGTGGGCCGAACTCAGTGTAAGTAAAATGAATAATTTTTTTGAAATTAAGTTTTGAAAGAAACAAATAATTATGCAAAAATTTCATTTTATAAAATCATATTTTTAATATAAAATATTTAATCGATATAATACGAAAATTGCAAATTATTGGCGGGAAGTCACAAAATACCGCATATCCCTCTCTCTCACCCGGCTCTATCTCTCTCTCGCACACACATACCCTTCGATTATTCTCATCTTTTCAATGGTCCAACATCCGTTCATGCACTTGTAGCCAATTCAACCATTAATAGATAGATCACAACAACAACCCCGACCACAACAACAATAACAACAGAGGCAACAACACGGCAACAGCATAAAATGTGGAACATTTTGAATTTTAATGGGTTTAAAGACAAAAAACAAAGGCAAAGACGAAATCGTCGTTGGGTGGTGGTGGGGGTGGCGTTACCGTCATCGCATCATTGGTTTGTTTGTTTTGATTATTCACTTTCGGCAATCCTTATGCATCGAACTTTACGAAATATCGAATATGCAATGAAAAGAAAAGGATGAATAAGAATAAGGGGGGGGGGGGTGAACAATAACAACAAGAAAACCAGCAAACACATCGACGAACGTAAACAGCCAAAAAGTAGGATCTACCAATTTTTGCGAAAAAAATTATATTCATATTGTTTTTATTCTTCATCATCGTAGACCTCAAGAAAACTAGAAAAATTTGGAAAGGTAAAAAACGAAAAATTAGATCCAGATGAAGATGAAACAAAAGAAGAAAATGGGAAGAGTTAAAAGGAAAGGGTGTAAAAATGGTAGGATGTAAAATAGTCACTAAAACGTTTTAAGGAATGACCAGTCTTAAAAAGTTTAAAAAAGTGTTGGATGATCAAAATGGAATTGCGTAAGAACAGAAGGAAATAACGCCGGGGGAGGGGTGGGAAATGTAGAAGAAAAACCACGAAACAGAAAGCATAAGAGAATAAGAATTAAAAATAAGAAGATTAAGAAGGAATCATTTAAAGTAAAAATGGCACCAAAAAAAGAAAAAGACAACACAACGTATAATAATTTTATAAACAAAAAATACGAAAGAACGCAAAAAGCAACGCAAGATAAACCAATAAGAGAAACTAAGATGCAAAAGTAAAGGATTCGAGAAATGAAGAGATGTGAAAGTGTAAATAGGAAAATAAATTATAAAATATATAATAATAATGATATTAAAATATTTGGTTAAGAATCAATCAATCTCTTTCAATAATAAATTCGGTAATAATAATAATAATAATAATAATAATTATATTGTAAACAATAACGAAAGGAGTAAACATAATAAAAAATTAACTAAAATATGAAAATTAATATAAAATATTTTTTAAATTTTAAAATCTCTTAAGGGGCAAATATATAAAATATATTTAAGCATTAAATATTAAATGAAAATAAATAAGAGAAAATGTAGAAAATAGCAAATAGAGTAAAATATAAAAATAACAAAAATAAGTCAATTAAATTAGAAAAATTAAAAAATTAAAAAAAAATAAAAAATTATTAAAAAGTCAATTTAAAACAGAAATAACAAAGAATAATAATATTAATAGAAATAAAAATTAAAATCAAAATAAAACATAAATAAAAGGTAACAAATAATAAAAATAGTAATAATAATGTTAATAAAAATAAAAGTAAAAATAATAATTATTACAAAAGTAAAACCAAAAATCATAACAATAGTAATAACAAAAAATTAAACTAAAAATAAAAACAAAAATAAAAAATAAAAAAATATTATAATAATAATGATAGTAAAAATCATAATAGTGATAACAATAATAATAATATTAATAATAATAAAAATTTTAAAAAAAATAAAAATAACAAATGGAAAAAATAGAGATAACAAATTTATAGTCTGAGGCGGGACACTCCTTCTTCTGGGGTATGCTATTCTTCGAGAGTAGATTTGAAAATATAATTGTAGTTTCAAATTTTCGCTGCCAGCTAAGAATTAAACCGATAAACTCACACTAACTTTCAAATGTACGGTCCGATTTTTTCCTACTTTCAATATTCAGCAGTCTAGGAGAGCAGAGAGTGCTCATGGTAAATTTCTTGACTGTTTTTCCATTGATTCTCCTGTTATCGTGATTACTACAGACAGACAGACAGACAGACAGGCGACAGACTTGTAGACAGATAAACAGAGAGACGAAAAGGCAAAATCGAACCAATCAGTGGATAGTTCTGAAGCATAATGTATGCACTTCTCTACACTTGTCATGTTATGAATATGACATTCGAATCTTTCTATTCGAATCGAGTAGAAGGTATAAAAATAATTTAAAATCGAGTAAAAATTGCCCTCAAAATCCTTTCCGATCTTAATTTTGTTCTTCTTTTTTCATTTACTATTTAGTTTCCAAAATTAAACTTAAATTATTATTGGTTTTTGAATTAATCATTGGTGATAATATTAATCTCTAGCAGTCCTTTTTGATTGCTATAGCGAAAACCTGACGCCTCTACCGTCGCTTTTTGCTATAATTTTTTTCTCTCATTTTTTTGTTTACATTTTCCTCTTCTCAATTTTCCTTTGAATGTCATTTTATAAATATTCCTCGATTCTCAGCATTCGATTTGCAATATATTGAAGAAAAATCGAGAAGAAAAAATGATATTTTTACGATTAAAGTTAATCACTGAAATTAATTAATTATGTACTCGCATATTTGTGATGATGATGATGTGATGATTATGACGTTTATAATGATAACAACCCGAAGCGAATTATAATTGCGGAAGCTAAAGCTGTTTTTAATAAAGAAAGAGTGAGAGTCTGTAACGAGAGAGTTTTCTAAAAAGAAAGAGCTCTGAGAGAAGGAAAATGCAGCGAGATCTAAAAAAAATAACGACAAACCCATTATAGTTTGTTAAATGAGATGCCAAATAATTCCTCTTTTTATTTGACATGATCCTCTTCATTCTTTTCCTGTTTAAATATATTTTTGTCAGTCACTGTTAATTGAAAACGAAGTATCGGACTAAAATAGTGATGAAAAACTGTCATGATTTTGTATGCTTTTATAGCTTTTTGCATAAAACTGATACAACACACTTCATTTTGAGCGAATTTTTATTCACGTAAAAAAAAATTTGTTTTACATAGTTTCATTTATAGTATAAATATTTTCTAGATGTATTTTCACGAAATTTTACCGAAATGTATTTTATTGTTCATTCCGTTGAAGCAATTTTTGATGTATATCTCTAAAGTATATCGAATATTTATAAACATTCGTATGTAATTCCATTCTGTTCTCGAAATTAACTTCTATATCATTCTGTATCTGCTTATTGATATATATATTAGTGACACAGCCCTTGTGAAGTGTAAGACTTTTGAAGATAATGATATCATCCTTATAAAATAATTACCAAAAATATTTCGACACGCATGTATTTCCGGTTCCAGAAGACTACAAATTTATTTTTGTACCCTTTTTGCCCTGAGTTTAAGTGGGTGCGAAAATCGAACAGGCCACCTGTTTCCCTTCTTTCTAAGATTTAGTTTTGGGAGAAAACCCTTCCGATCAGGAGCATTTAAAGTGTGCAATGATAACAGTCGAACTTTTAAAAGAAAAAGTTCGTCGTTTTAATGAAATTCTTAGCAAAAAATATTCCTTCGCAAGTGAACAAGTTATTTTTCATATAAAAATATTGACCAAGAACCTTTCTCATTACATCAAACATTCTATTGGGAATCACTGACTTATAGTAAAGACTCAAACCATTCTACATCTCGACATCGATCTTTATGATTGAAAAGCGATTAAATATGTCAGTGATGCTCTCTTCTCGAAATTCTCTCTCCGTGCTTAACAATTCTCTCGACGGACGCCAATTCTAAACGAATAGTTTCATTTCAGTTTAATATAATTTATTGAAATAGTGAAAAGAAAATTTAGTAATAAACAGTCCTGGAGTTCGATTGATTTACACCAAAACAAAACAAAATCAAAAAACAGACTTCAGGAACAACCTCCCACTCGCACAGTTGTTACATCGCAACGAATGACTGCGTGCATTGACATTTTAACACAGATTTTTCACTAACCTTCCACGAGAGGAGATTTTGTTGAGTTTTTTGAATAGCGTTCACCAAGAAAAAAAACAAAGTAACTGCAAAAGCTACCGATTCCTTTTTCACGCATTCAATGCAGGGTACATTCAAACCAACAAGTGTAATCCGCCGGCGTATAAATCTATGCATTCGAACTAACGAGTATGCGGGTGTGTTTGTGTTTGCACGTATGTTGCGAAGATAAACGAATAAACGTGACACCGTCTGGCAGCCAGTAAAAAACATCAGACAATCTCAAAAATCGCATCTGCAGCGTCACTAGCGCTAGCAACGCAATCTGTAAAGGACAACGGACTAAACAGTAAGACCGAACGACCATCACTAAACTGGCAAGCCGTTATCATGGTCGTAGGCAGCGCGTAGCCGCAAAGAGAACTCCTCTCAAATATGGAAATTAAGAAAACCATTAAAAATATAATAAAAAACAAACCCTTTTTCGATTTTTGTTTTGCTTTGCATTTTCTAATCGCCGCACGCTTTTCGACTCTTACAAATTTCTTCCGACTTCATTTCGCTTTTCATGCGCTGCGTTCAGTTATTGTTATTGGCAGCGCTCTAGCAGCGATTCTTTCAAATTGCACAACAAATGTAAAATTTGCAAACAACGGTCGCTGGCGCTGCTGCTGCTGCAACTGCGGATAGCGTCGTCGTCTAAACGAATTTAAAATCGAATTACACCAAACTTAAACACACAAGCACTTAGTGGATAAATGTTTCAAACTTAACTCTTCATCATCATCACCAATCACCATCATTATCGTCGTCATTAACTCACGACCAGGACCAACTAAAATTACATGCAGTCATACATAAAAAGCAACCAATTTCAACCCCACCATCGAACACTGCCAAAAGACAACAACAAAAAGAGCAACAACTGTTACCGCAATAAGAACAAACCAATAATAAAACGAACAACAACAACAGCGAACGAAACGGAACGAGTCAAACTTATCCACTTAAAACAAAAAAAGCAGCGCAGTAAGATTTGCTCTTTGAAGAGTCTGAGCTGAGCATAAGCAGCGGCAGCAGCTAAACTGACGGCGACATCCAAACAAACGAATAACATTTCACTTACTCACTGTCATTTTTTTTTCGACTTCTATTAAAATAAAACCCTTCTCCTGCAATAAAAACAATAAAACCAATAGGAGCAGCATGAACGAACAACAACAACAAACGAAGTGAGCAAAAAAAAAGACCGAGGAACGACCTCGTTCAACTAAAAATAAATTAAAAAGCCGAGGACGAAATACTAATTGTCATGCCGTAGTAGAAATATGCAACCATTTATACAGAGAAACACACACGCAGGCATAAACGCACACACGCAGAAACAGGCATATTCGCATCTCACGTGATAATCATGATGATTGAAAACGCATATTTCGGAAATTAAGCCATTCGCCGGCGGGTCATTCAAAAATCAACTAATCCATTGCTCACCAAGCTCTCTTGCAACAAACGCTCTGACCGCACGTACCCAAACGCACATAAACACATTAAACTATTTATAAGATAGAGAGTGATATGAGTAAATTATTAATAAGTTTTCATTTTCTCCCCGCCAAACGTTCGACGCGCTTCTTACACATTTTTGCCAATAAGATTTTTGTGCTGTTTTGATTCAATTAATAAATAGAGCAAACGAACGAATAAGTAGCGAGCGAACATTGTTTGAATTGATGTTTGTTGCACGACCCAGCACGTTACGGTCCAGGTGCCTGTACGGAATCTCCTTTATTTATCAAACGGTGACCGCGACCACTCTTTTAAACGTTCAAATTAAGACTACATAGACAGGTCGCCTGTATTGTCGGTTGCCGGTCACCGGTGTGTTTTGAAATCAATCAAAAGTAAAAGAAATGCAAGCAACAAATCCCGATCACCTCACCTGCTCTTTTTTTTTTGTACGTGTGTATGCTTGTATGTTTGTATTCATGAATTAGTAGTATGTTTTGTCCTTTTCATATGATTATTTATTAAAGCCTAATCGATTGAACAACTTCGTAGCAAGTGTTCGAGCAGTAACGTAGCCGGAGTGTGTAGTATGTTCAAGCGTCGCTTAACGCAAAAAGGAAACTCCAAAAAAATGTAAACAAATAGTAAATCATCGCATTGACAGAGATCAACAAACCTCAATAACAAATAAAGTTGGCATCGTTATTATTGCCATAAACGTCAACGTCATCAACATTATCGCCATCATCATCATTAAAATCTTCATTATTACTCAGCCAAAGCCATTCATAGCAATATATAAAGTTACTTAAGCCTGTTTGAATGCCTCCCATAGAACATATACGAGTATATATTATACTGACATACACACATACACTTACGAATATGTCACACACATGTCACATGCGGTCGTGTTTTCCACTCATTTTTTTTTCCTTTTTTATGAAATTTCTTAGTGTGTCAGCCAGTGTTTTCTATAAAACGAATTAGTAGTATAAGGGTCGCTGTTTTTCTGTCTGTCGCCCATCGTCAATTGGGGCGGTTGCAGACACATGTCATGCATTTGCAAACGTGCATGCATTTCAAGCGATATGCAGTCTGCCTGCCTGAATGTAGGATGTCTTCATTTGACTTTCATATATCTTCATAATAATGATGTGCAAACTTTATTTTGGGTACTGGATGGGGCAATTAATTAGGCTAAGTTTTCAGTATGTATGCGTGAGAATTCTAGTGCGTGAATGCGTGCGCGATTAAGTGCGTGGTTATGTATGGTTTCTTATCAGCTGTTATTAATCTTCGATAAAATCCATCCAGACGCGATAAAAAAATTAAGATAGGTTACGTCTTATCAATGAATTCATTGGAAAATTCAAAAAATTCGATTTATAAACAATGAAAAGATAAAATTCAAAAAAAAGTTTATTTACATCCTATTATTTTGAAACAAACAAATACTCAAACTTTTAATAGAAATAAATCATTAAATTATGATTATTTAATTTAAAAAACGTTAGTCTCTTAAAATCTTCAGTAATTTTTATTAAAACTATTAACAAATCTTAAATGTTTGCAGAATGAAAAATTAATTTTATAAATTACTTAATACATAAATGTATGTTATAACTAACTAACTTTAACTTTAACTAATTATTAAATTTAACTAATTTAACTTAAACTAATTAAAAAGTATTAAATATAATTAATTTCTGAATAAACTAAATTATGTATAGTTTTATAAAGTTAAATCTTAAAAAACATAAAATGAAATTCAATTAATAAATTATTAAATATAAAAAATTTTAAAATTATCAAACATAATTTTTAATTTAAATATTTTTATTTTATAAAATTAAATATAATTGAGAATAAACAAGAAGAGATAGGTTTATGCTTAGAGAAATAGAAAAAACTTTGGATAAATGAAATTATTTACGAAGGATAACGACATAACGCTCTCTGCGTCTCCCCCTCTCTTTACCGCTCTATAACGCTTATCGGGATTCTCAATCAAAGTTTAATAATATTGAAATTGAAAATAAAAATTGAATAATATTGAAATGATCGAACAGCAAATAGTTTTACTTCCTGTTAATCATCTAGTACGTTTCTAAAAATATTCCAACGACTAACTGAAATCAACTGAAAAAATAAATTAAAAAATAAAGCAAGTAGAAGAAAAAGTGTTCCCTCTCAATTCGCATTACAAAATTTACTTCCGTTCTCAATATCTGCTTCGAACAAGGTCAGACTTCGGCAACACAACTACCCTCTCTCGATCTATCTCTCTTCCGTTCACTCTACCAATTTTCCCCATCTTTCCCAACGCGGACACACAAATGTATATTCATAGCCATACACACACGCACACATTTACATTCCTACTAGCAAACCAACAGAACTCAATGAGCATTCCTTACGAAAAGTTCATTTTCGACTGACTTAATGGGGGCCAACTTCAAATCGGCCGATGCACCAAGTGTCGTAATCTCTCGGTTGGTTAGTCAGTTTCGTTGTCGTTGTCATCCTTGTCGTTGTCTCTCGTCCTGTCAACATGCAAACAAATACAACAACAATTAGGAAGGACAAAAATTACTACTGCTGTCTACTAAATTTTAAAATTGCCACCAACGAATTGCTCTGTTTCATAAAAGTAAGAGAACAATTTATTGAATTTGCGACATGAACCGAAAAGAAGACAGACGAGATAGAATTGAGAATGAAACGAAGAAACAAACAAAAAATCCTTCCCCGTACAAGCGAAACTTACGAAAAAAGAAAACCTACAACAAAATATTGTATAGAAGAAAATTTTCTGGAGATTTTTGGCTCCGTGAAAAAGAGATGAATGAGAAAAAAGGAAATAATTGTTAAAAGGAAAATGCACGGGAAGAACTGTCAAAAACCATTATAACATCAATCGCAATTCTACTCACTTTTTCTCTCACCCTACCAAACCAACCATTCGTCGTATCACCAAGTCGTTTGGACAACAAAACCGTCCAATTTCAGTTCGGTTCGACTGATCTGAGACAAACCGAACGGGCAACATTGTTGCCGGGCTGCCTGCTCTTGAGTAATAATGCATTGCCATAATTGCAGTCCGGGGCCATCCAACCCTACCCTACGAGCAGCAGCAACAACTTTACAAACTGCAATCGTTTCGTCTCAATTGGTGAAGCGCTGAATGCGCTGCAGATCACAAGCAGCTCATACGGCCAGAGACATTTCAGATAAGCATTTAGAAGTATACGCGATCGAAAAATAATTCGAAGAACAAAGATAACCTTCAGAAAAATACGAAACCATATATCTGTATTCTAAATATATAAATGTGTGCAAGGCATTATAAATATGCTTTTACACTCTGTTCTTTATACTTATTAAAATATATCGTATAAATATATATACCATATATATATATATATATATATATATATATATATATATATATATATATATATATATATATATATATATATATATATATATATATATATATATATATATATATATATATATATATATATATATATATATATATATATATATATATATATATATATATATATATATATATATATATATATATATATATATATATATATATATATATATATATATATATATATATATATATATATATATATATATATATATATATATATATATATATATATATATATATATATATATATATATATATATATATATATATATATATATATATATATATATATATATATATATATATATATATATATATATATATATATATATATATATATATATATATATATATATATATATATATATATATATATATATATATATATATATATATATATATATATATATATATATATATATATATATATATATATATATATATATATATATATATATATATATATATATATATATATATATATATATATATATATATATATATATATATATATATATATATATATATATATATATATATATATATATATATATATATATATATATATATATATATATATATATATATATATATATATATATATATATATATATATATATATATATATATATATATATATATATATATATATATATATATATATATATATATATATATATATATATATATATATATATATATATATATATATATATATATATATATATATATATATATATATATATATATATATATATATATATATATATATATATATATATATATATATATATATATATATATATATATATATATATATATATATATATATATATATATATATATATATATATATATATATATATATATATATATATATATATATATATATATATATATATATATATATATATATATATATATATATATATATATATATATATATATATATATATATATATATATATATATATATATATATATATATATATATATATATATATATATATATATATATATATATATATATATATATATATATATATATATATATATATATATATATATATATATATATATATATATATATATATATATATATATATATATATATATATATATATATATATATATATATATATATATATATATATATATATATATATATATATATATATATATATATATATATATATATATATATATATATATATATATATATATATATATATATATATATATATATATATATATATATATATATATATATATATATATATATATATATATATATATATATATATATATATATATATATATATATATATATATATATATATATATATATATATATATATATATATATATATATATATATATATATATATATATATATATATATATATATATATATATATATATATATATATATATATATATATATATATATATATATATATATATATATATATATATATATATATATATATATATATATATATATATATATATATATATATATATATATATATATATATATATATATATATATATATATATATATATATATATATATATATATATATATATATATATATATATATATATATATATATATATATATATATATATATATATATATATATATATATATATATATATATATATATATATATATATATATATATATATATATATATATATATATATATATATATATATATATATATATATATATATATATATATATATATATATATATATATATATATATATATATAAATTATGACTCATATGAGTGACGGAATTTTTGTCAGGAATCGTGTTGGAGTCATTCAGCGGGGTCGCTTCGTCCGATAAACATTTACTTCTCTTCCAGCATTCTCATAATGAAATGCATTCAAGTACTAAAGTCAGAACTTAATGTGAACAACGTTTAAATATAGATACGAAACGATACGATACAACACGATACGGACTGAATCGAAGAAATCTAATAAAATATGATCGGTCAAGACGAATTCGTGTAGGCAATAATTTCATATTCTAATTTTTAGATTTGCTAACAAACTTAATTGAATTATGATATATAAATACAATCAAAATAGAATACAATAAAAAATGCTAGAAAATAAATAATATTGTTCCTCCGTATTACATCCCGATCTCTCCTACCTTGACCCTATACCTTTTAATACGCCGTTTATCTCTATCTTATAAAATATTCATATTAAAATATCCCGTCTCAGCTCAATTGAAAATACATTTCAAATAGAACTTAAAACGACAAATTAATATGAGTTTAAGAACAACATCCTGAATTATTAAAGTGTCATTAAAAGGATTTTCAGTTTAAAAAATGCTCTTAGAAAAACCAGTTTGGTACTTATGTATACTTTTACGCTTTTAATCAAAGATACTTTTAATCGAATCTATTTTCTTCCTTTTAGAGATTTACCAATTTAATCAATTTCTTAGTTCATTTTTTTGACAAATTAAAAGAATTATTTATAAATTATTAAATTCGATTTATTAAATTTTTGTACTATTGTTTTCTAAGATTCTTTGAAATCAATTAAATTTATTGAAGTTTTCTTTCTTTTCAAATTTATTTCAGTAAAATTCTTTATTTTTATATTATCTAGATCGTTCTATTTTATATATAAAATAAATTATTTTGTGATATATAATTGTATTAATACGTTCACTATTATTGAACTAAACTACATGGTATGTCGTATGGACCGACCGTACCACCTATACCTTTTTCTTTTAATCTCTTTTTTTTGCTGTTTATTGGAATGGCGTTTTTTGTAATTTTTCTTTCAAAACAAAATATGTCAGAGATATAGCTCTACGATAAAAACTCTGGCTGGCAAGTTGGTTGCCGTCCGAGTCGCCATCGCTTGCCTGCTTGTGTTTGTTCGCCAACGAAACGGTTCGGCTTGTGTGTTTGAGAGGCAGTGAAGGGGATTTATTTTTATAAATGCTTCTTTTTTCTCAACATTTTTTTATAGATTTTCTTCTTTATTTGTTGGATATACTTTTTCCTGTTTTTTTCAGGTTTTTTGGTTTCGGCTTTAGTTTTCGTGCGTTGGTTTGTATTTTATTTGGATTTAATTTTGCTTTTTTTTCCTCTTGGTTTTTGTTTCAACGATGACATTCGTTGTCGGCTCGTTTTGTTGTAGTGTTGTCATAGTAGCTTTTGTTTTCGGCGTCATTGTTGTTGTTTTCCTGGTGATTATATTTTCATTTTTGTTGCTGTTATTTCTTTTTTTTTTTTTGTTCATATGGTTGTGTATCTGCAACGAGGACTGTAGTTGTATATGAATACAACCCCGCCCCCGCTCCCTCCGTTCCATCTGTCAACCCACGAACTCACACATACACACACACCCTCATTCCACTTTGCTATCTGGAAAATGAGTGCACATGAACCGCTCCGACTACACACGGCTTCGGCGCGTTGGGCCAGTAACGAAAAATTATATAGAAAATGTTGTTGAAATTGTGAAAAGAGGTGCACGAAACCTCGAAGCAATATCAGCAATAGCAAAATTGCTTGGCATTACGAAAAATATTCGGAGCAAACGAACGAGCAAGCGAAAATCGTTACCGTAGAAGAAAAAGATGAGAAAAAAGAAGAAGAGCAGTAGAGACGTGTGTTTTCAGTGAAATTGTTATTTTTATTTTCAGAAAATGCTTTAAGTTTTTACGTCAATTTCATTTAATTTCTCTTCTCTTTTCTCTCTCGGACTTTTTCCGATTGACGCAGGAAGTAGGACGAATTACTTTTTTTGACAGTTTTATGCGCTATGAGTTATCGATAACATGATGGTATTTTGTTATTTCTAATTCTATCGATTTTTAAAACAACGAATGATTGATTCGATAATCGATAGAGTGAGAGTAACACTTGTAATAACGGTTATTCTTTTTTATTTAAATCTAGAGAAACCGTTAATTATTAACAAAATTAATGCGCATTTAGAAATATATTAAGGATGTTATCACAAACTTTTAATAAAAAATTTATATTAGTGAACAGAGAAAAATATTACTGAAAATTAATATTTTTTATGATAATATTTTTGTATTTTTAATAAAGAAATAATTTCAATTTTATTTACATTTTAAAATATTTCAAGACTACAATAATTTTTTTACATATCTTCATAATTATTAAAACATTTCATACCGAAAAAAATTCAAAATAAGAAATATTTAATTCAAAAAAAATATTCAATCATTTTTTAATTAAGAAAAATGTAATTTAAAATGTAAATTCAAATTATATTCAAATTATAAATACAATATAAATTAAGCAATATTTCCTTTTTCTATTTTTCTTATTTGAAGCAATATTTTCTTTTTCTATCTTTAATTTTTTTTTAATTTTTCAAAATTTTTACATTTTTAATTTTAATTTTTTTTGTAGCTTTAATAACTTTAATTTTCAATATTAGAAGTAGAATTTCTTTTTAGGACTGTTCCTTAAACACAACCACTCGCAAATTCTTCTCTTGTCACAGGCTTCGTGATCATCACCCTCAACAACAACAATTACAACAACAACAACAATACTAAAAGCAAAACGAACACATTTTCGATTGTAAGAAATTTCGTCTTGAAATCCAAATATCCCAAGCAGTTTCTACAGCAGTCTTTCTTTTGGTGTTCCTTCCTTTTTTGCTTCTTCTTCTTTTACTTCTTCTTTTTGTTTACCTCATCGACGCCATAAACATCTCTTCTTAATACTCAGTGCTCATGCTTTGCTGCCGCCGCGGCTGCTTCTTCTTCTTCCTCCTCAACACGTCCGTGCGTCCTTCTTTCAATTTCTCGTCATTATTTTTACTGCACTGCCGACTTTTTGTTGTTGTTGTTACTGCTGTAGCTATTCCTGCCACTATTAGTATTTCTTAGTTTTTTCCTTCATTTTCCTTCTTCTTCTCCGTCCACGAATACTTTTCTTATTCTTCTTTTTCTTCCTTGTAATCAAAAACAAGAGGGTAGAAAATTTTATCCATCTCCTGCTTTTATTTTAATGCAATTCCACATTTTTCTGGATATATACGATACGACGATATATAATCTTTATTTTAATCCAGTGGCGCGTT
This sequence comes from Physocephala rufipes, assembly GCA_963966595.1. NCBI lineage: Eukaryota > Metazoa > Arthropoda > Insecta > Diptera > Conopidae > Physocephala > Physocephala rufipes. The sequence continues at coordinate 4,218,342 of OZ016501.1, read as the reverse complement.
GTAAAAAGGGGTTATTGATGGAGTAACGGCACCCTCCCTATCATTGTCTTTTTATTATATGGAATTCTAATGAATGGTGCTTTCCTTGAAACAGCTGTTTGATAAAATTTAAATTTTCCTAACGAAAATTTTCGAAATTGATTAACTGGATGTGATACTCGTTTGACCATCAGCTGATTCTGCAATTAATCGTAAGGTTGGTAGTCGATTCGTAGTCGAAGCAATGGAAAATAGTGTTCTAACAAAAATGTTCTAACAACGTTTGTAAAAATGGGGAGAATGATACACCTTCTTTATGATTTTCCGGACAGTTTTCTAACGCTATTTAAAATAATATCAGTGTAATCGAGATTTTTAATGCGAATGAAGTGATCTTTGGAAATAAATTATTATCTAACATAAATATAAATACGATAGAAAAATATGTTCTTTTGCTTTCAGTTCAATCAAATCAATATTTTAAGGACCTTTATTTCCTTTCGAGAAACCTAAAATCGGAAGCCTCTGATTGTTGGTTTTAGTTTGCGTGCGTTCATTTATTCAAAGATTCTCTAAAAGAGCTCTACCAGCTCGAGATATTTTTGTTGTTTTTCTACCTCTCTCACACTCTCTCTCTCTCCTTCTCGGTCCTCAAAATATGCCGGCTTCCAACAAACCACCACCATCATCACCGTCATCACAGTCAGCACCCTCCCCACCCCACCGACCATTACATACAATCAACATTATCACCGCTAGCAACTATGAAAATCCAACAAGCCGCCCGCCCATCCAGCTCACTCAAGCAACTCAAACAATCGCAATCGTTGTCGTTTCGTAAAACGCACCGACAACATCATTGCCAGATCCAGTATTTCTGACTAAATGTTAGTCACCCGAACCGTCGCACAGTCACCTAGTCGGTCAGTCAGTCAGTCGCATTTTTCGATTTGTTCGTTTTGGTTTTGTAACTATTGCTGCTGCTGCTGCTGCTGTTTCGCATCGTTATTGTCGTTGTTGTTGGTAGTGTGTATGTTCCCACAACCCAACGAATATTTTACATAAGCCGTCGTCATTGGTAAAATATGGTTGTGCGCAGTATATGTATATATAATATATATTACGTGTATGCATGTGTGTGTGAATGTTACTTGGATTCCTATTGTTGTAGTCGTTTATATACCCGAGCAACATTTTTGTAGGTTATGTATATATAAAATCACATAATACTGGAAGCCAAGCCTGAGCAGCGGCCGCGGAGTCAGCGGTAGTCATACAACAATGACAATATACAACAACAACAACAACTACGATAAGAGCAAAACCGATCTCCGGCAAAGCAAGGGTCGGGGATTCGGTTCGGTGTGTTTTGGGTTTAAGCGGAAAGAGCGCGGAGGTTTTATGGAACGGAATGTTTTAAATGCTCTTCTACCATCGCTTGCTTGTGGCTGCGAAAGTGTGTATCTATGAGAGTGTGTATCTGTGAGAGCGTGAATGAGTATGTGTGCGTTGTGTAATTTGTGTAGATGAGAATTGACGATGTGAACGAAAATAGTATTTGGTATACATTTAGCCTGACAGCCCGCTCCGTCCCTCTCTTTCTCTCTCGCTCGCACTCCGTCGCTCTATCTTTCTGCACCACTCACTCGCTTTGCCGTCCTACCGACCACCTCGTCTTCTTAGTCCATTAATGTTTCATAGTTTTCTGATATTTTCACTTCTCTGTCGTTTTTACTGTTAATTTTCAACTTTTGTGTTAAGAGAAAAAATGCAAACTCGTTGGGATGAAAAAAATTGAAGTTTCAAATGGAAATTTTAAATTAATGAAGGAACGAATGAAGCGAGCGAATTGCGCTACGAACCAACGAACGGGTCGTGACGGTCTGAACGGACTGGTTATGAATTGTTTTGAATTTTCTTGGTCGTAAATGTCGTTTGCTGTTGAACCACTATTGGAGTTTCTTTTGCTGTTGACGTTGCTAATGTTGCTCTTGCTCATGCTGTTGCTGTTGTTGTTGTTATTGTTGCAATCATGAGAGCTGGCAGCAGCTCTCTATTGCAATTGTTTTGTACCTTTACGAAAGCTGAAATCGCTAATTACGATTACGCTGAAGGTATTATAAACAGTCTTCTTCTTTTTCTTTAAATAAATTTTTTAAACTGCGCAACTTTCATCTTAAGCTGACGCGGAGCGTCTCGACTAAGCTGAGTGAGATTTTCTTCCCTCTTCATCATCGCCATTAATTACAACCACCTTTTTGTTTTCTCGGGGTTTTTTGCTTTCTTTTCTGAAAAAAAACTGAAGCGGATTTTGTTGGAAGGATGTTCGTCGTAGGACCCAATTTTTAAAATGTACCCCACACTTAAATTACTCGCGAAGCGAATTGGCTGCTTCAACTGAATAATGTTAATATTTGTAAGCTCGTTGTTGTTATTGTTGTTGTTGCTTTTACTGCTACAGAGTGAAGGTGTTTATTGACCAAATTTGCTGCTCGCACGCCTACCAAAACTCCTACAACAGCATTGCGACAGAGCGTCGTCCAAGGCAATCGACTTTTTTATTTTAGTCTCAGGCGAGCATTTAGTTTGGCTCACAACGTAAAGAGACGTCGTCAAAATGTTGCCAACAATCCATTCCAAAAACGGAAATGGCCACCACACACTCAAACAAACAAAGAGAAATTCCGTCAAAGTTCGGAAAAAATAGACACAAAAGGTTTTCTTTTTTTTAAACAGAAACAATTTATTGTTAGTTTTGTGACACAAACATGTCTCGTAGATCGGTGCAAAACAAACAACTGTTGCCAACTTCGCCGTGCTCGTGCTTCTAAAGAATTTGTGAGAGAATAACTTCAGACATGGGTCACTGTGACATGACGATGAAGTCATCTTTAATGTATTCGACAGATACGCGGATATGCGGATACAAAAACCAAATTCACCTGAAACGAATGAATGGACGCGAGTGCTCGAAATTTGGAAATTTGTTGCTCTTTTTTCTTTATATGCTTCTTAAGTCATCTCTTGTTGAGTAACTGATTTGATTATTTTGCACCCACTCTCTTCTCTTGTTTACTCTTGCTTTCTCTCTCTTCCTCTCTCTTTGTTGTCCTTAATGATATCAGTTCTCGCCTCAGGGACATTCGGTTTAGTGATTCGTACCAATTTGTCCCATCAGTTAACTGATTTAGTTGGCTCAACAACAGTCTGTTAGTAAACATTGCAAAAATTTGTTTCAGATTCATTTCAATAATGAATGAACGATTGGAAACCAATCGGTCATTCAATTCGGCCCCTGGCACGATCCTTCGGAGTTTCCGGGGACCAACCCTGGCGATATTATAATTTCTACCTTAGGGGCATTAGATCTAATGACCCTAACATCGATATTATAACATCACAACATCGTATAATCTTTTTAATCAGTAAACAGAATTTCAGAATCACCCTGTGACTCCTTTTTCAGGAACAACAGTCCAGGGGATTGGGCAACCCTTTTTATAGCACTTTTCATGTGCGACATATATTGAATGAATTTATTCTACCTAATTAATTTTATGAAATTATTCTATTTTCGACTTTATTTACAAAACATATTAAAACAGTATACAGTCTTATCATAAGATTATTAATTAAAAATAAATTACTTTTCTATATCGCGTAAAATTAAGTAACAATTTGTTTACACCAATTTGTTTCCATTTTTTCCACGTTTTCTGCTTTTGTTTTAGTTCCGTAAGTCTCTCATTCGATACGAAATAATTTTAACTACTATCATACTAATTAGAAACAGGAAGCAGCTACCCTGAGCATGAAACAACTGCTGCTAACAACACACCACACCACCCTTTCTATCACCCCCCACCCAACCAAAGCTCCTAAAAACATCAAAGCTTTCTTGTCAAACTAAACGGTAAACATTATCGGTCGAGCTCACGAAAATCCAAAAATGTGAAGCTACTTTTGATCGTGCTCTAGTGGGGTCAATTTGCAGCTATGTAACGCTAACAACAAATATAACAACAACAGCGAACATTATCACGAAGCAGCAATTTTAATAAAAAATCGCCTCTGTAACATGCTGTTGCTGCTGCGGTTGCCGCTGAAACGAACGCTGGATTGCGTATTTTTATTGCGAATTTCTTATTAAATTTTCAATAGTATTCGTTTGTTCATTTCTTGTTTCGCAGCGTAGAATTTAGCGATTACTTCATGCAATACCCATGGAAACACTTCTCAAATCGAATACGAGCACAAAATTCCTTTTTCTTTCGAACGAAACAAAAACTGGAAGGAAGAGCTCGCTCGATACAAACGCTGTTGCTCTTTCAACAATTTTTATTGTAGTTGCGATTGTTGTTGATGTTTATGAACGATATTTTTATCGTTGGTGTTGTTGTTGTTGCTGTTATCGTTCTAGAGTTGAACAATAACAACGACGTCGTTCGTTATGCGCCTTACTGGCAACGTTTCAAAAGCAATTCGCTTCTTCTAGCGTTCACAATAGCAACATTACAATAATAATATAATCACCAATACAACAACAACAATAACAACACACACAAAAGGTAGCAACGCTTAAAACGAACGACCGAATGAACAACAAAACCGACCGGCAACAATCTCGAATACTTGGGGTTCGTTCGTTCGTTCGAATGCTAAAAACATGTTCAAGGCGAAATTTGCTCGACTCTGGCGACCGATATAAGCTGCGGCAAATGACAACAACAACAACAAGAAAAACAACAGCATTAGCAACGAGAATGAGAACGACAACGGCAAACAGCCACAATCATTTCCAAGAGATATCGTGATGACATGACGACGGCATCGAACGAGTGAGGTACGCAGAATACAATTAAGCGCACAGCAAGTTGTAGAGACCGATTTTGTTGTTATTTTTATTTGCGAACCAGGCAAACTACGATAGAAGCAGTATGGGCGAAGGAGAAGAAGAAGATGAAGACTACTAAAAGATTAGTGAAGTTGAAAAGGGCGACTCGAAGAATTAAAGTGATTACTCGTTTCTACTCGTCTCAACAATAAAGCATTACTCGATGTTCACGAAATTCGTATAGTTTCTGTTTTTCATAATAAAATCATTTTCCTGAGTAATTATCTATTAAAACTGAAACGGCTTTGAATAACTTTCACCCAAAAGTTTTGACCTTGTCTAAGATCAGAAATTCAAAATTTTCAAAATGAGGACTGTTTGCTCTTCTTATTCCAACGATTTCAGCAATTGTTGCTACGCATTAGATATCAATGACATTCTGAAGGTGACTAAAATATCGAAATTGTAGTTTTATAAAAAGTTTTATAGAAATTGTAGTTTTATAAAAATTATTTCAGTCATTCCTCGTCATCTCTAAAGTAATTAGAGCGCATAGAAATCTAAAAAATTTACGTTCCATTGGTTTCAAAATTTCTTCCTTTCAGCGATAGATTTGCCAACATTCTATCCATATTAAAATATATATATATTTGAGATACTAGTTTTTATTTCAAACTTTAAGTAGAATTTTAAAAATCCATTTGACACCATATAATCACGATTATTCGATAACCGATTTACGTGTGCTTTTGTGGCATTAGTGGTTTTGGTGGGATTTTTTCTTTTAAAGCAATTACTTTAGTCGACGTTCCACCAGCGACGACGAGAATCTAGCGATGGCAAGCAATTCTATTTAATGGATTTGCAGTCGACGACGACGACGTTCAGGCGATTTGAACAACGAATATTTTCTGAGTTGACTAAAATAACAAAAAAGTAAAGAAAAAAGAAAATTATTTACACACACATGCAGACAAATCCGTATTCATATATAAATAATAGCTCACCCTCTCTCCCCGGGGCTCATGGCTTGTATTTTGCAATACCCTTCATTTTTTCCTCAAATCAAATCCCACAGATACAAATTTTCGTATACATACACACGCGCATATACACACCAAACACACATCTACACACACAAATTTACAAATGAAAAGGAGAAAATAGCAATAAAACCAACGCACTCCAACGGAAATCTGGTAACCTTTGTTTCATACAGTACGGGTCTGGCAACCCAACGAACGAACAAACGAACGAACGAACAAACGACCCAATCTAAATGCACGAGATTGAGTGGATTTCATATACTATATATATATTCTCTTCGCATTTACACACGCTCTCAATATTTTATATAATCAGAAGAAGAAGAATAAAGCTAAGACCCATGGAAAACACTGGTAGCAGGCTGAGGGGCAACCAGCAACATTTGCTACATGTAAAATGCTTATATACAATTGTGATTCCCCCTATCAGTCTATCTTGCGTTCCCCACTTTATATCTTTCTTTGTCTATCCCTTTCAAATACATACTCGCTATTCGTGAGAATGCTTTGAACTTCCATCTCTTTCTCCCGCGGGGAAGGGAAGCTAGCGAGGTCTGGTTTTCGTAACGATACAATAAACTGATACCAACGACCGAACGAGCGAACCGAACCGAACAAACGAGTATCGTTGTTGTCGAGTCGAAATAACAACAATACAAGCATCATCCTTGTGGATGGAACAAAGGTGGAGAGAGGTTGGTTACAAGCAATCTTCTACCCTCTCGCCTCTCTTCGAATATATTTCGTGCTAACTGAATACGGACTACGATATACCTCTCGGCTTAATAGCGCTAGCCTTCCTGCTTCGCTGGCTGGCGAACTGGTTCTCGCTGCCTGTTCGACGACGTTGTCGGGTACGTTGCTTTTACCAAACGTTCGACAGTATCTGCGCGTATCTTACGGATTCGTTCGGTTATTTCTCTTCCGAACATGAACGGCTAAGCACACGGGTATCCGCTACTTTGTCGCTGTGCGAGATTATCGCGCGTATTTCTTTCGTTTTTAAGATGAAGTATCGTAATTGACGTACATGAATCACAACCAATTTCAATACGAACTCGCGCCTAAAATGTATAAGAAACAAAACAGTATGAACGTTTTCAAAAGTGAAAAAATTGTTACAGAATTCTAACTCCATCTAAAGGATTTTGTATTCAGTAATCCTACTAAAAATTTGAGGGCTCTATGCAAAATTGAAAATCGTCAACAGGAAAAACAAAAACTCGAACATTTTCTTATAAAAAAATTGTTATCAGTGACAGTTATTGACGTTGAACAAGAACTATTTTGACATAAGTGTCACAAATCAAGCACGTACGAAATAAAAAAAGAAACAAGAAGCGAACGTAAAATAATAGAAATTATTGAAAAGAAAAAAGCTTTCCGTTTAGCGCAGTAACATGTCTCGACAAGTTCCGATGACAGCTCCAATGAAAGATCCAGTGACAGTTTCTACCTTACATGAACTGCAAGCTAATTGGCAATAATCATAATAAAACCAACAACAACAACAACAACTTTCTTCGGCAAAGATATAAGCTAGCAGACGACCCATTCAATTGACCACCGATAAACAATTGCAACACGTTTCCGCGACACGAGACTTTAAAAAAAGCCAAACAAAAACAAGGAGCAGTTTGCGAATTTTAGGATATTAATCAAATAATGTGCACTGAGGTAAGTTCTAATTCATCCAAATCCATCGCACTAGACCACACACTAGACATTCCTTTCTCTGTCCATTCTCTTCCGCAACCCTCGGTGCCAGCTTCTTCAATGTTTACATTTTCTCATTGAGAAATAGTTTCAATAAATCCACCGCAATGCAATCTATTGAATCCTTATAATTTAATCCCCGAATTATAATCCCAAAAAATCGTTGAGAAAACAAATCTCAAGCCTTTCCTTGTGACTTAACGAGATTTCTGTTATCTGAGAATCTAATAATCTGCGATATAAAAATCTCCCAAAATAGGTTTGCAGGATAAAATATAAAGAATAAATAGAAGTCAAACGAATAAATCCGGGAAGTGGTAAATTTTTTTAAAACCCTTTTTTAAAACCGTTTAGCTTCTTCTTCTTATAATCACATAGTACTTTCTAATCTGTCAATGGATATATAAAGTTATTTTGGTCTTTGACTTTAATACAACTAATTTTGAAACTTTTTTGAAGAAATCTAAATAGAAGAATCTAAGATGAAGATCTATGAATCCTGAATAGCCTAAGGACTCACGAGGCCGTAAGTTATCAGTACTAAAGGCTTTCCAAGCCAACTCGGATATCCCATAATTTCAACAAATAATATAAGTATAAAATATCGTAGGATTTTTTAAAGAATTATTAAAAAAAACTACATTAATTCTTGTATAAATTGGAAAAACTGTAATTACTTTTCGAACAACCCGGGACAGTTTATATCAATCAAAAGCATATATAGATCGTATTTATAACGCAAGAAAATAAAAAATTCAAGGGATTCGAGAAAAATATCGGATAGTTCAGGACGACCTCCTATATAAAGCAAATAATGTATGTTTATATATTCTCAACAAAATTATCAAGATTGTCCAATCAGTTTCGAACTGCTCAAGAAAATATCCATCGACATTTTTAAAAAGATTTCCGATAAATTCAAAAGAACGAAATTACGGCAGATCATTGCATCAGTTCCATTAATGGGTTTGAAATTGAACAAAGTTAAAAAATGGCAACATTAAGCAAAACCGGCTATTACTAATTCTACACCCAGAAGATCTAAATATCGATATTTGAATATTGATTCCGAAGTTGTTTGAATCGAAGGGAACAGAAACATTTGGGGAAAATAAATAGACCCAATCATTTAGCGATGATTGCGACATTTTGGGGCGGTCTTGGAAAATACTAATCGTTAAGGGCATTTTAAGATTGTTCCTCAGTTTGTAACGAATTGAAGTAGGCGTGGCAGGTATGGGAAGGTATTTATATGCTGGCAATCATACCATAACATATTAGTTAATCATCTCGGTCGATTTAACCCTGTTCGATCTGTCTGTGTGTCTATCTGTCTGCCTACAGAAATCAGAATTGCAAGAGAACAATAACAAATATTCTCATGAAATACTGCAGAAATATTCTCCATGAAGATGTTGTTTGGTATTGAAAATGGGCGAAATCGCATGAGACACACATTCGCATCTCATATCTAATATGAATATATCTGCATGTGTGGTTTCAATGTTTGCAGTCGGAATTCGAAGACAAAATTATATTCTCGAAGTCACACGCAAACTTTAAATTCAATTGGGAGAAATGGGCGTGGCACTTCCAGTATTATTACCATGTGTGAACTTTTTTAAGAAAGATTGTATTGAAGAAAAATTATTAGATCTAAATTAATTAAGTAAAAATATATATAATATTAAAATGGGCCAAACTATAAGTTTGTATTTATTACGGTTGTATAGTATAGTAAGCTTCGGCCAGGTCGACGTTGGCGTTCTTAATTATTTAAGATAATCCTTTTGCAAGCATTCATTCATTTATGCCTTAATCACACTTTGCCAACACCAACACTCCTCCCCCACCAGCACTCACCACCGCGGTTCATTAACAATTCATTCGTGATTTCATTCATTCACAAATTCAATCCCGTTCGTGAGACACTGCCAAAATGTATCTGATTCTTAAGTTACAGGTTTGACAAATATGCCAACAACAAAATACACTGAGTATGTGTCTGCGTGTGTGCATAAATGTGTTTGTGGCGCTTAAGTGACAATCCTTCTCTATTAATTCGTTCATATATTCCTCATTCATCTATTTAAATGCAACAGATTGTCGCGGTCCATGCAATGAAACGGTTCGAGAAAGGAACGAATTTAATTGGTATCGCCAAATTCCACGTCGAGGGTCGATGGTCGATCTTCTCTCGATATTTAAGAATGTTCCCGCCTAGGTGATTAAAATCGGAACAATTTTTATTGCTCCGGTTTTTTTGTTTTGATCCAATACTTCGTTTGTTTAATGTTTTTGTTGTAATTCTTATCGTTATTCATCATTATCTGCATTAATTTTCTTTAATCGATAACGAGTCATTTACACGATATTTCAACGCGCGTCATATGCCTTTTTATTATTTCGTTACTACTTATACTTTTTTACTATACTTATACTTTTTTGTTATAATTTTTATTACTTTTTAATTTATTTATTTCGTTATTAGTTTTATTATTGTTTTGATTGTTTCTCAGCGATTGCTTTTTATTTGGCGCTCATTATTTTTACGGATTCTCTTTTATTCGGATTTGCTTTAATATTCCTTCGACTTTTTTTTAAGTAATGTTTGTATCGTAGTTTCTTGTCGGTTGTTGTTGTTTTTCTTCGTTCTGTTTTTAATGTGTTTACGATTGTTTATAAAAGTACTTGCTTGAAAACTGGTTAGCGGTGTGGGTGGGTGCACAGATTTGGGGTTGGCGGCAGCATATCATCATCCATTCTTTACTATTTAACTCAGTTGGTTGAGCATTTCTTCGTACATTGCTCGATGTTGTTGTCTCGATGTTGTTGTGTCGAACAATTGAATATGAATTCGAATTCAATTGAATGCAAGCCGCACAAGGACAAGTTGAAATCAGTTCAGCTCAGCTCGGCTCAGTTCAGTTCAAACCCACCGCGTAGCATAGCCGTGCATACGCGGCGACGCTCCACACCAACCGATCCAACCAATCAACTTCTACTCAATTCAGTGTGGCAGACGGCGCTTAAAAATGTGCAAAAACAACAACAACAACAAAAGGGGCACATTTTAAATCGCGTTGCTTCCTGATTTCAACAACTGTTGGGTGGTGCACGCTTCACCGCACCGCGACGCCTCAAATAAAGTCTACACACGAGCTCCGTTTGAACGCGTACGAGCGCACTCAAACGTACTAGTGCGGACCAAAGAATAAGGACACATATATAAAGGATGTGTGTGGGTATATGAATTAAATGTCACCGACAGCATCAGTCGCCGAGACCACCGCTAGTCGTGCTGAGACGCAAGGAGACCAACGAAACGAAAACAAGTCTAACCAAATCCAAAGTTCTTCATCTCTCCATTCCACCCACGATCTCGAGTAGAAATGAGAGCATTAAATGCCACCGTTACCAATAATAACAACAACAAAAGCAACGATGATGACGATGTTGACAACAATTTAGCTTTTAATGTTTATTTAACTCTCGAAATTTTGCTCTGTTACGTCGTTACGATGTCGACGATATATTATGTGGTCGTTGTCGTTGTTGTTATTGCTGCTGTCGGATTGGTATGAGTCATTGTTGTTGTTGTGTTTTATTATGCTGTTTTTTTACTTCCTTTAAGTGTGTGCACATAATACATTCCATTAAAAGACTGAACATAGCCAGACATCAGTCTTCAGTCTCAGTCCTCAATGGACGCATCTCAAGTTGCGGTAATTCGCAGCACTTGCCGGCGGAATTTCGACGCGATATCAATGACTGATTGATGTTCTTGGGGTCGTCATTGGAAGATTGATTGAGTGACTGGTGGTTGGCTGATTGATTATATTGGTTTGATTATATGCAAATGTATGCACGTATGACCCAGAAGACATAGCAGTCTTCTGAATGCTCAATCCTGGAACAATTCCATTGTTGTTGGTTTTCCATTTATTATTTCATAGTCTTTCACTCCTCTATTCCTGAATTCCTCTTACTTCTCATTTGTCTTACCCAAATTTGTTTACAATTGAATTTTATACGGAATTAGCTCTGTTTGCAACGCAACGCACCGCACCCCATCAATAGCCAACGTCGCCAACGACACTCGACCTTGGCTTGCGTTCGATTCGAAATTCTTCATCTGAGAAAAGCTGATTTGCAAATACGTGAAATAGTTGAAAGTAACGAGAGTGAACAATTACAAATACAATACAAACAACAACGACCGCAACGCAAACCAATTCAAGATACCTCGCTCTTTAAAGGAAGCGTATGCTTATCTATTGTTTGATATATAAACTCTCAACGTGACGCAACGGATGAAAATTAACGAAATCGTACTATTAAGATACTCTTTACTTGTTGCTACTCGTCGATGTGGGTGTGAGTGTGGGTATTTCTAGCATTTAAATTTGTTGCACGATTCGTTGGTTTTCTTATTTGATGCTCGTTCAGAGATGGTAAAAGGATTTCACAGAAAAGCAACAACAAACTATTTTAACTCATATAAATCGATGTTTCGGACCTATTTATAAAAACTGTTCTCCGAGGTAATGACAAATTTGGTTGTGACAGTAGAATTGTTTTTGAAACAATGGAACTGAAGAGAGATTAAAAGGAGGCTAACAATTATAGAAATATGAAAAATTAAAAAATTATTGGTCTAAATTTATAATGTCTTATTAACTAACTTAATAACTTTTACTAACAAAATATATAAGACATAATCTTTGGAAAATCAAAATAGTTCGCATTTAATTAAAAATTATTCAATCTGGCAATACCTAATTATTTTAACAATATTGAACTTTTTAAAACATCATTATGATTACATTAGCCCTTTTCTTTATTATTATCTTTTGTTTATTCTTTGTTCACAATGTTTGCATCTTACACGTTCTGTTTCACGTTTTTTTGGTTGACCAAAGATTTCAACTAAAGAGCTGTCAAATGTTTATAAACAATCTCTCAATTTTGCTATGAAACTTCTCGCTATATATGGGTGTGTGTGTGTTTTATACTTTAATTAAAAAATCCTATTTAAAACAAACTTCTCATTTTTTTTCTTGTGACGAATAATCGTCAGTAACGAGGGTATGTTTATTCATTCAGAGCCATTAACCCAGTTATTGACATAGCCGCCGATAAGCCCCACAGAAGATAACGGTCTAACTAGAATTGACCTTGGCCTTTACAAAGGCGTCGGCGACGCACGTTTTACGACCATAACTAATTATTATTAATGTTTGTGCATATTTATTTGTCTGTATGTATGCCGTCTGTCTGCCGAACGAACGAGGGGGATTAATTAATAAAAACGACCACGTTAATGGCAAAAAATTACATGTATTTACACGTATTTGTATGAGCGTGTAAATACGTCTGTGAGTATAAAAGGAGGAAGAGTGTCGAACTGCAAAAAGTTGGGGAAAAACAATAAAAAACTTTAGCAAAACATTTAAAAATCTTATCGAAATAATAAATTGTCTTTAGAAGAAAAAGTAGCAAGAAGTAATAGAAAGAGAAAAGAGTATAAACAATTTTAAAGATATGAATGCAATTGTAAATCATAAACCTATATAAACATACACGCACACATACACACAAGTTGTTTGATCCACTGCGAGGATGCCAAAATTGCTATAACTCGATAATGCCGTTATTGGTTGTTGTCGTTCTTTGCTGTTTACTAGTTGAAAGCGCGTGCAATACTTGCACTTGTTTACATGAATACCAAAAACAAACGACTGGAGCGATATCTTCGAGTTAGCATTTATCGAGGAAACTCAAAAGACGACGATGTCACATGGTATTAATGCAGTGGAAAAATAACAACAACAACAACCACAAATTTCATGACCAAAAATTTTTGCAATGAAGAAAGAAGGAATGAATGGCGGAAACAAACGAGATGGGGAGACAATGATGATGATGATGATGATGAAGATGACAACAGTGAGACTAAGAGAAAAATGATAGGTCCTACAACAACAACAATAACCGCTACTACTGCAAACAATAACAAAAACAAACAGTCGCAACACTGCTCGCAAACAACGCAGACAGCGAATTTTTTATGTCATACAAATTTTGCGGTTGCGTCACTTTAGCCAAAAAAGGAAAAAACTTTAAACCACAAAAAGGAAGAGAGAATGAATCAACTTTTCCTTCTAAGAATATTTCGGTTTGAGTGTTTGCATTTTATTTGTTTTTCTTTTCTGTTTATTTATGTGCAAAGCATGCCAAAGCTATCCTTCGTTGAGCTTTGTTTGTTGTAATTGTTTGTTGTTGTTGTTGTTGCTTATGCTATTCAACTTCAAACTGGCGCCAGAAAAAAGGGTTTTGAAAAGCGAAAAAACCAATAAAACAAAAACGTCGTCGTCGCCTTCGGGTCAAACGCCGCAATAAAGTGGAACATATGGATTCAGACAGGCACAAACAAACACACGCAAACACGCATACAAACAAATCGCGCAAAAAAGGCTGCATTTAAAATAGCTATCATAGCCATCAACCGACAGCAACGCGAAGCCCACCCGAACAACAACAACTACATGCAATGAATTGAATCAACGTAATATGTATGTTGTTTGTATGTTTCGTTTGTACATTTGTGTGTGCATGTATGTTTGTTTAGTACTACCGGCAGTTATAACAACATCGACAATGAAGACAGCACGTTGCACCTGATAACAAACATTTCGTTGCTTGGGTTTTCCTTCGTAGTTTTTTCCCTTCATTTTATTTTCTTCCCACTTTTTTTTGTTTTGTCTTTTTTAGAGACTCTCATCATCATCATCATCACAATCATCTTGATTCGTGAATGGTTAAGACGATCAGCTTGCAACTTGCAACATGCTAGTTTGCTAACTGCGCCAATTCAATACATCCAATTCATTCATTCATTCAATCCTTCCTTTGTTCGTTGTAGTCTGTTGCCCTTGTTGTTGTTGTTGTTGTCGCGTTAGAGGTAGCACGACCAATCGAACACTTTTTTCGTAAAACTCAAGAAATCAATAAATAAAAGCACATAAAATTCAATTAAAGCAGTCTACTACGTGAAGCCAAGTCAAAACGATCTGAACAGTTAGCTGAAAAACTAAGGCACCGACCACCCACAACCCACCACCACAATCGTCAGTATCGACCGACATGAACATGTGCCGACAATCACGAATAACGCCATCGCCCACTCGCTCCTACTTTCGCTGTGGATTATAAACGAATGGATAGTAACGAATAGCACGCCTGCCTGCCGTCTGCAACTATTTATTAAAGTTTTATATGGTCTCGTAAAATAAGAATCCCACCGGATCCGGTATACACCGAGGCCCATTCCCAGCCGCGTTCAAGGATTGCGTTTAGTTGTGTGGTTTCAGTTAGAGTGTGTGGTCCAATCGCTCCAGTTACAGCTCTCACCATTGCTAACTCTTAGTGTTGCAACTGCAGCTGATGACGAACATGCAGTTTCTCTTGTGAGATGATGGTCGAGCCGGGTCGAGTCGGGTCGGGTCGGCTCGTATCAGAAATGATGCATATGATGTATGACTAAAAGGGAAAATGCTAACCAGACTACACACCAAACCATTTGATATGAACTAATACATGCAGGAATTGTATGCTTCTCTGTGTGTGTGCGTGTATGCATGTATGTTTAAATATATACATATCCATTCTAATATATAGAAGAAATACTTTTATGTTACTGCAGTTATATAAGATCAGATAAATATATACAAATTCGTGATTTCTTTTTTACAAAAGCATGTAATAATTCACATGCATATATGTGTGTGTTACTGATTTGTGTGAGCCGTCAGCAACCCAATTTTAATCATTATGTGTTATATATCGTATATAGTACATAAACGAACGTGTGCCACGACTTAAGCTTACGAAAGTTTATACGTTTATATCACAAATATATACAGAAATATATTTACTTACATATAAACGGCCATTATATACCATCAACCCTTCAACTACAATTGCATACGTCATAGAGAAAAGACACTTCGCAGTAGCAGAAAGCATCGTATCCTAGCAACCCTCCTCCTCATCAACATCGATTCTAACCATTCCATCCGGCATTCATTCTTTCATTCATCTCGTGAACAAAAACAACAACGACATGAATTTCACCACCACCGCCATCGCCATTACAATAAAAAACAACAAAATCACCCAGGCTAATACCAACCACTCAATGCCCTAACACACACATACATTATCCATACCTTCTCTTCTCTTCATCAGCAACCGCACCAAGGTTCTACTAGGACGACCATCAAAAAGTTCAAACGCCACACAAAACAAAATTCATACCCGGTAGAAAATCATGAAGAGCGCTCTTCCGTCCAACGAAATTGTTGAAACAACGGAAATTTTCGAAATGTCAAAATGAATGCTTACGTCACTCACTCATTTCGTAAGAAGCTCGAGTAATCAAAATTTGACATATTCATTCGGAATTCGATTTTTTTAGAGAACTTTTTCAACCATTAAGCAACAATTTTTTTACTTATTTACTGATTTAGATCACTCATTTTTAATTCATTTTCTTAATGTTGAATATTGTTTCAAAAAATGTATTGTTAAAGTTTTTTTAAACTTCTTAAAATTTTCAAACTAATTTGAAAATTAACAATCTTATAATCTTTTCAATTTTGAAAATTGATTTGAATTAATTAAACAATTTTGCATTTTTAATGCTATTAAATAGCTTTCACGCGAACCTTTCATTTAGAAGAACAAAAAAGGATAATCCTTATTACTCAAGGTTTGTCTTTGAATTACAAGGAAGAGGACAATGCAATTTAGGAGGCCTTCAAAAATAATGTCAACTGGGGTAAATGTGAAGCTCGTCACCCTCCTCCTCCTCCATACCATAAATCCTAACTCTGACGACAACAACAAAATTAGCAGCTACTATAACAAATGGCAACAACAACAACAACAACAGGAAATAAAGCCGACATTTATTCGAAAATGTTTAATTGCATGGCATTCTCCTCCCTTCTGCTCGCACCAAAAGCCTGCGGTTTTAAAAACAACAAAACTACAAAAACCCGAACACAATGAAGCGGATGTCGTTTTTATGTGCGTATGTTTATGCATTTGCGTGTTAGTTTGTATTAAAGCTAGACCGTCAGTAATGACGTCTAACGGTATATTCGTAAGCTTATTTGTGTATGCATGTATTTATGCGCAAGTTGAATCTCCTCGACCAAACCCTTTTCAGGAATCTAACCAACATTATAAATATATTATATTATAAAATAATACCACCAACACAAAACAGGATAAGGTGGGCGGCTTTTGGGTGCTCTGACAGTTCTGACATTTTATTTACATACACACAGCCACACACACACGTACAGGCACGGCCCAATATCGTACATGCATGCACACATCTCCATACAGTCCTTGCCTTTACGAAATGCGCACTCATGTGTTCATACACGCACATGGACACACACATGCATGTATATAACTCAATGCACAATTAGAATGTCGAACTTTAGGGGTTGGCCGCTCACCTTCTGCTTTTCTTTCTTCTTCAGAAGGACTTTTCACATTTAATGCTATCTTTGTGTATGTGTGTGTATGGATGTATCTATGTGTTCGTGTGCGTGTTCATCTGTTTATGTATGTGTTTGTGTGAGTGTGAGTGTTTGAGCTTGTGTGGATGTGCACGTGTGTTCGTGAAGGTGTGGATACGCGCATGAGCACAAATATTTTCGGTTTATTGTTATCTCTACGATTGCACCCACCACCCCCCCAAAAACACACAAAACAACAACAACAACAACAACAGCGGCGGAAATATCATCATCATCATAATAATCATCATCATCGACAGCAAAAACAACAACTGATAACAAAAAAGACTGTACAAGCAGAGTGATTTCATTTTCGTCCACATCATCTGACTCGTTGTCAATTCTACTGACGAACTGAATTGATTGCCTTCGCGCTCGTTCGCCAGCCTTTAATTCTCGACCTCCCAACTACCAATCCTCCCACATAATAGATGACTTCAAGGAAAATACATACCATAAGGGAATAAAAATTTGGCCTTTATAACTGTGCCACGCTTAAACGGGCAAGTATGCGAGTGTAGACTATGCCACCACATTAATCTTTCACCACGATGATGAGGTGGGTAAGGTGTAGTAAAGAAGAAGACAGCTGTGGAATTATATAATAATTCAAGAATAAAAGGATATCTATCTCCTACGCCACGAGAAATTTATTTGCAGAGACGAAGGAGGGAGATTGGCGAGAACTGACGATATTTTATTATGCTAAAAGTTATCCGCGGTGACACCTTTTTTTCTAAATAAAATCCTTTATAACATGATCTCTCCATTATAACATGATCTCCATTATAACATGATCTCTCATGATCGCTAACTGTAATTTTAAAGGGGATGACCTATCGATCAATTCTTTTCAATCAGCAATTCAGCTAAAGCGCTTTCAAGGGAAGCCGCAAATTCCGTCATATTGCCTGAAATTGATCACTGCGAGATAGGTCTAATTGAGACTGCGAGACGGTCCCGCATTTATTCAAGTAGCCTCAGCAATAATATATAAATTATTCACGCCCGCATACTTTTCAGTGGGTTTCTTTGCAAAAGATCACAAGTTGAGAAGTATCTTATTAATGTTGCAAGGTCATCTCGACGCTCGATTTTGTTCCAACTAATCATACTTATTATGAAAGCTTCAAAATTCATAAAGAATCACTAATTATTACTGATTATCGTTGTCCGTTGTGAGTCTCTAAATTTAGAGGTTATGTTCTGTTTCAAAAGGTTCAAAAGGCAAGCTCCCACTTATGACTTCGAACGTATTGATATAAAAGCCCCTTAAAATTGCTTCACAAAATAAAATCTAATTTTATTCCCATTAATCTAGTGATCGTACGCCTACCCCTACCAACCGAGATCATTTAGTATTACAGTTTGGTCATCTCGAATCTCGATATATTTTGCAGAAATTATTCCAAAAACGAATAGTAAAACACGACAGATATGCCTACATGAGAAATACTGCGAATATATTTCGATTAATCCTTAATTATGGCCACACTTTTGATTCGAATATTACCTAAAATTCCTTAATTGTTTCAAAAAAAATCATCAGCTTGAAGCAATATCAAATCTAATTTAGTTGAGGTTGTTTATTGTTCCAGTTTTCATGAAATAAAGCATTGCATACCTTCGAGCAAGATAAATGGGCGCTACAGTGGCGCCACCCCCCTACTTCTACAGATTTTCTCGCCGTCGCCGTAGTCGTCTTCTGTTTATTGATATAGATTCAATTATGCCTTTTTTTGCAAAACAAAAAAAGGCAAGCATGACTCAAGTGTGTCTTCGAACACAAACAAACAGCAACGACAACAGAATCGGCAACATCACCAGCAAACAACTTGAAATGATATCAGCGCACAAAACTGAAACAACAGCCAAAACGAAAGCGGAACGATACAACAACAACTTCGGTAAGTAACAACAACTCTACCAACGACATCAGCAAAAGTCCAAGCCAACAACAACAATACAGTATGTTGATTGCGCAGCAGTGAAACCCAACACGATACGATATTATTTGGAAACATTTACGACTGTGAGTTTGACGTTGCCGATGAAGCTCTTTTGGGGCCGTTCGTTCGTTTGTAAGTTTCTGAGTTCGTTCAGTTCAGGGTTGCCACTATTCAATATTTTCTACCATTTTGTTTTGTTTTACCAAAAACTGGTTGGTAAATGAGGTTGCCGTTTAGAAGATAGTCAGGTAGAGTTGGCTTGTTGGTTGTTTGTGTTTCAATTTTTAGCAGATGTGAATTTGGTTTTTTTAATAAATTACAGCTCAAAACTTGGCAACACTACACATCTGATAACGACGTATGAATGCGGACGGACGGACATACTGAATATGAAGATGTCAAGAACGAGCATTTAAGATCGCCTTCAACAGATTGCTTAAGATTGTATACAATCGATTATTTAGGATCGCGTTAAATCCATTGTTTAAGATCGTATTTAATCGACTTATTGAAATTGCGCTCAAGCAATTATTTCAGATCGCATTTAATCAATTGGTTTAAGATCCTTCAATAATTTAGTTTCAAATCATTTAATTGATTGTGTAAGATCGTTAAATCGTTTATTTATGACAGGGTTCAAATACTCGTTCGTTCGATTTAGAATAAAAAGTCGGTCGATTAAGATCGAGCAATATCAATCACTTACGATCAGACAATTCACTGTCATTAAATCCAAGCAAATTCGTTCGTAAGCAATGATAATTTAATCGTTAATTTAACATCGACGAGTGAAAATTAATAAATTTTAATCAAAGCCAAACTTTGGCTGGTCTTTTCTATTTTCGTTTTGTTTAGCGACAGGTTTTGATAATAATCAACTGGTTTTGAAACGAGTTGCAATCGTTATGATTGTGTTAAACTTAGTTTGGAGACGAACCATTTTCGCCGATCTTTAATTTCTTAAATTTCTTTCATTCATTTCAAAACACATTTGTCAAAATTGAATTTTAGTAGAATATTATACTCCCTGCCAATTTCCATTTCCCCCAAAAAATGCTTTATATTTTACGATATTCAGATCTTCTTCTTACAAATATGTCGATCGTAAAGAATTACGTTTTGCTTTCTTTTGCTAAAAATAAAGCTTTTCTTAACGAAACATTTTGGAGTGCTATAAAAAAATGGATATTTTTACATCCGCCTTCACGGCATTCTAAAATCTTACGTTTTTCCTTGAGTTCGAAAGATTTCTTTTTGTTCGCATCAGCAATAAACAGCAACAACAACAACACGCAGATGATGACGACGGCTTTTGTGGTCCCCTTCGAAAACGACGCCATTTTTATTATTTCATCTTTTTTTCGTGCCTCATATTAAATGTGCTTGTTGTTGCTGTTTTTCTGTGTTCGTCCATACTTTGTGCTATACAAAATTAAACTTCGTTCCCTGTTGCGACGACGGCAAACAACGTCAACGACAACGGCGATTAATGCTCGGTACTCGAGGTACCGAAGCGCTGAGCTAGCAAACGAGCCAGCAACCAACCGACTTTTGCTGCCAGCCGGCCAGGCCTGGCCTGGCTTGCCTTTGCCTGCCTGCTTTGTCTACTTTTCAAATGAATTCTGTACGAGTTGGTTTTTTTCCATCATTTCCATCGGTTTTTGTTTTTACCGATGTACCGACGACGACGTACATTCTCCGATACGTACCCCGTACTTCTGGCATACCATCAACACATCATGTTCAAATCGGACGGCAACCACCGAAGGCAGCAGCCTTCCTTCTATCTATTTAACGATCGAGCCGGACGGGCAAATGGTCGGGTCGGATGGATGGATGATGGTTTTACGTACCAGCGTTCTTTTGGGTCGGTCGGCTGTGCCTGTTCGTTTATAATACGTTCATACCCTCATTCGTTCGTTCCCTGTGGTATCGCAGTTGTTGGTATAATCCATCCATCCATCCATCGTGCATTTTATATACATTATACGATACGATACACTTCGGTATCTGTAGAGTTGTTGGTCTCTTCCTCTTCAACATTCCGCTTACGTCGTACTTTATTTTTAGCCGTGCGACTGTACTTCGTATACCTTCGTTCATTCGCTTAACCGACGCTGTCAGTTTTTGTGTTATGAATTCTTCGCTACGAATGTATTGCTGGTATACCTTCATTATTCGTTCGTTCCGTCGTTCGTTCGTTCATTTGCGCCCGCTTGCTTGCTCGTTCGGTCTTTCGAATATTTTGAAAGCATTTTATATCACTCGGGCTGTTTTTCATTGTTGGTTTTTTTGGGTTTTTACTTTTGTTTTTGGTTTATTGGCAGTCAGCAACACTGGCTAGGTTGGATGACTGGTTGGCTCAATGGCTGTGACTTTTACGGTGCCTTTTTCCTTCCATCGGTTGATATTGCTATCATCATCATCATAATCATCATCATCATCATTGTCGTCGTCGTCCAATAACGATTGCTCTGTTCGTCATTGCCTTTCTGTTTGTCGTTCCCACTTTTATTTTGTTTACAATAAGCAACAAAAACAACAACAAGAACGAATTACGAAGTCCGGAGTTCGTTCGTTCATTTGTGGGGATGGATGGCTGGCTGTTTGCTTGCTTGGTTGCAGAGGCAGAGAGGCTGGCTTGCTTCGTTTATTGTTGCAATAAATGATAGAATTTGGGAGCGGCGAGTAGAAACTGAAATGTGGAAATTTCGAAGTGAATGCTTCGATATCTGACAGCGAGTGATGATAGCGTCGGCATCGGCGTCGGCGACAGCAATGGCAGCAATGGCGTCGTCGAATAAACGAACAGACGAATAAATATACAATATTACGAGCATGCATACAAGTTAATATACGTGAACACACACACACAACAGCTTCAACACTATGAAGATCATCTCGTTCACTATCGTTCAGCTTTTCGGTTCGGTTGGGATCATTATAGTATATTTCATTGTTTTTTTATTCCCACAGCCATCGATTTCTCACTTCTTACCCTATTCCCCCACCCAGCAAGTTCTACCTCGTCTCACCATCGGACCAAACCGTCTGACATCTTTTCATCTAAACTAAAAGCTCTAGATTATACCATAGTTAGGTGTGTTTTGTATTTGTATTTATGTGCACGTGCATGTGTGCGGATATATCCATGCAGTAGTTTTTTGCTTGGTATCTTTTTAGTTCGTGGAAAGATAGTTGGCTAGTTGTTTTCTACTGCTACCTCTTTTTCTTCTACTATGAATGAGAGGGCGGGGGTTGAATGATTAGATTTTGCTTTACACTGAAAGTAATTTTATACGAAATTGACAAAATTGTTGATTTGTTCGCTGTCACCGTTGCTGAAGATTCCAATACAATACTTTCCAACTACAATCAAATCCTATGCTTGGGCATGTTTTTCTTTCGGTGTAGTTTTCTCTATATTATATGTTGCTATTGCTACTTTTCCTACTGCTCTTATCGCTGCGGCACGTTTTGCTATTGCTCTTGTTGATGACAATGCCGTTGGAGCTGTTGGCTGTAGTTGTTGTTGGTGAACTTTTGGAACGAGAAATACCAGAATGTGAAAATGACTTATGGTTGTTGTTGTTGTTTTTTATTGTAGTTGTTCGTTTGTTGATGGCCGTTGTCGGATGGTTGGTTGACTGCTGGCTCTGTTTGTTGATTGTCGGTAGAATCGGTATAGTTGGAAGATAGCAGCGCACACTTGACAGCTATCCGCCGCCCACCTCACCGCACTCTCCCTCCCCATTTACTCGTTATTGGCAACGACTAGCACTAACTGTCGTCGCCGCAATGCTCGACAATAGTTGGGAAATTTGTCTCTGGTATTTTAGCCAATGTTGAGATTTTTTTATGCTACATCGTATTCGTAATTCCACCTTCGGCTCATCCTCTTATTTTTTCTGTTATTAAAAAAAAGTAACGATTGTTACATTACCGAATAACGAGTACTGAGCCACTCTAAATGTTTATAATTCCTATGGCCATTTAGACTTTGAAACATTAACTTATGTTGTTGGAGATTCACACTGTTGTTTTCGCAAAAATTCGTTGGTTTCCTCTTGAGATTATTTCGCTTCCTTTTACTCCAATCACCACACTTTTAGAAGTCCCTGAAGTAATATCCTTAAAGTACTAAACTATCAAACTATTTATGGGCACGTGCCTCTCGAAGGCACGGAAATATTAAGGGAATTCAATTTCATAATTTTTCAGTTATTTAGATACAATTTTAGTTAATGCTATCAAATTTCTTCCGGAAATATTTATATGTCACAAGGTTACCTTACGACGACTACCTTACATCACCCCCCCACCCAGTAATCCAACCTTGCGGATCTTAGAACTCATATGGGAGTAAATTAACTCGCTACTCGGTAGTCCTCTACCCAAACATTAAAAAGTCCCAAACGTCGCGACAATAAACTTGCTTTTGTTGTTCCGATGATTTGTCATGATTTGTCAGAATACTGAAAATTCGAGAGAAGCAGATAAGGATGAATCACAGATATTATTGTTTAAAATTATAAAAATTCCGCTTATAATTATCCGTATATTTTTTTCAAAATTAAACATTATTGCCCTGTTTATTTTATGGGTTTAAAAAAACCTTTTTTGAAATTTCCTTTTGCAAACATTTAACAAAAATTAAAAATTAAATTAATGTAATATTTAAAAACTATTAAAAATTTTATATATTTAAAGCATTATCCTTAAGAAAATCCTTTTATCTTACGTTCATTAAAAATTGCGAATGAAAAACCTCTTCCTATGTTGGTTGAATTTTCATTCCGAACGCAACACTACTTTCTGAGTTCTCCCGTCTTCTCCCTCTTTCAAACACTCGCGCAGACACCAAACAAGTGACCTTCCTTCTATTTAGCATTATTTATAACATTTCCTTTCATCCGTTTCCCAAATAATTTATTACCTTCAACTCGTTACGTTTCGGGTCTTGCCTCTTAAAACCATTCTTTTATTGCTGGATGCTGTTTTCATTGGTTTTGTTGTTGTTTTGTGTTTGCAGTTTGGGCTTCTTTTGACACTAACTTGTTTACCATTTGATATAATCGGAGCAATAACAACTGTTGCACTGCCCATACTAACATTGTTGTTGTTATTTACCTTTCCTTAAAACAAAGAGAGAGAGAGAAGTTCTCCCAAGTTTTAAACGTATGAGTAAAATATTCTAAGCGAGAGCGTTTAAAATTGTATCGATGCATCATCAATAAAAGCTTCAAATAAAACATAAGATCCTATTGTTAGTTGTTATTGTTGTTGTTGTTGTGGTTGTTGTTGTTCACAACATTGTTTTCGGAATTTCGATGACAACCGAAGTACCAGCTCCTGCCTGTCTGTTGATCCATTTATTTTTTTTCTTACGGTTTTCATTTCAAGCCGAGACCAATTATAACGGCATCATCATCATTAACAGTTTTCAATTTCTATTAATGAATGAATGAAGTTTGTATTTTTTTATTGTTTTTCCATTGGTATTATTGTTGTGGTTGTTGTTGTTGTTGTTCGTATTAGTGGCGGGGCAATGATGGGAATTTTGGTAATTTTCTTTCACTTTTCTCTTTGCTTTTTGTGCAATTGCAATTAGTATAATAATGACGATGATAATAATGATTATAATGATGATGATTAACAGTTCTTCATTTCTGCAACTTTGTTAATCGTATCTGCGGTCTGTTGAGACCGGCTTTTGATACCCGCGACCTGTAATAAATTGACTTAGCCCAAAGCCAGCAGACAACCGCACTTGACCACCACGCCATAAATAAAATACAACGTTGCTTGCTGTTGTTGTTGTTGGCAGTGGCGCTTAAGCAGTAATATATTTCTAACCATTTATAGAGACATATAAACGACATATAGACATACATTTGTATGAATGCTCGTACGGAGAATACGCCAGTAAAGTGTGTGAATATTTCCGTTTGGCCGAGGCTAAAGCGAACCGATGTTCACCTGTTTAATGATTACTCAATCTGTCCATTCTTCAGATCTCGATTTGTTCTGATAATCACGTCCTGATACGCTGAGTGCAAATGCAAATGTCATGAAGTATTTAATGATTTAATTGCTCTACACACAATATTCTTCATCACACCCTTCCCCACCGCCCCACAGGCATTATGATTCCTTCGTCGTTATAACGAATAAGAACAACTTCATTGCCTGGAAAGACCGTGAAGCGAGAGACGAGAAAAGGTAACAAACGCGCACACTAAAATGAATCATCGCCACATAAAAGAATTACTTATGTAATTAGTAGTGATTACTTGTGATTACTTTTAAGGGACTCGTGTAATAAGTGGTGTCGCGATTGTTGGCATTTACACAAACAAATACTTATATTTGGCTAATCTACAGGGTGTGTCATCGTCTGCTTAAAAGCAAAATGCCATTGAGGAAATCTATCTACTTGATATTGTTTAATTATTTCTGATTTATTAGAAAAAGAAAATAACAAGTCTTCCCGTTAATCCCGAAAAATTGTTCCAATATTACTTTTTAATTCCAACAATTACTTGTGGCAACAAAACATTGATATTTAACACCAAATGACATTACCAAAGTTATTGATTTTTAAATAAATCCATCTGATGGACCATCCATTATTACGAAATATCAAATTTTCAAATCTTTTTTCAATACTTTTGCCGTAGCATAGATACCAAGAAGGAGGCTTGGTTAATTTTAATTCACAATTCTAATTTAATTCAGAAAAATTACTATTTCAGTATATTTTTGCGATTAGTGTCAAATTTTAGAGACGTTTATATCTCTATACACACGTATACATAACGTCACTTGTTGCAGCAAATCGACGACACTCAGGTAGAAAGCTATTTTTAAGGATCTAAAACAAAAACAAAAAAAATAACAAACATGTTTTATCCTGTGCAGCGTGCACGAACAGGATTCTTTAAGCCTTCTCAGGATTCTCTTGCACGACAGGTAAACGAAGTTAGAGGTGCCTTTTTTTGCTTTCTGTTAAATCATTTTAGTTATTCCAGCCGACAACATGTTGTTAAGATTGCCTCTTGGTCTGGAATTGAAAAATACACAATTTTCTAATGAGTTTTGAGAATTCTATTCATTGTAACTCCGAAGGCAGAAGAAGGACAGATAGATGGCGATGAGATTCACGCAAAATATTTGGAAATGTTTAAAAATGTAATTATTTTCCTTGAAGCCGGCGAACGTCGCTCCTTTTGAAGTTTGCCGAAAGGCGATCATGATGATTATTATTGTAGAATGAAGATGATTCAATTTATTAATAATACAATGTTATGCCCTAAATAACCAACAAGATAGAGAAAACAGCGATTACTTTATCGCTGCCGAAGAATCCAATTAAAGAGTCAATCCGTATTTTGATAAATAAAGTTATGATCGATTAGATAAATTCGTCAGATTCATTCGGGGCGAAATTATCGGTCTCCCAATAAATTTTTATACTCTTCACGCATCACACTCTTTCTCATTCATTCTCAACTCTTTCATCAATCCTTAGCATTCTTTGGCTTTGAAGGATTTGTTGTATGGTTTAGCTTATGATAATTATTGTGAGAGAAAACCGTTATTACCACGTTAAATTTTTGGCTAGATTAAAAACTCCCTAGGGCCTACGTTGGTCCCGTGGCCCATCTTATATTTATTTATACGCTTTATTAGGACCACGACCACAATTTGACAAAATTTTAAATGCGGCGCTAATTTTAGCCTCTCTCTTCACCTTCTTCCTCAATAAATCTAGCGGGAGCGTAGTATAGCCCAGCGGGTGTGTAGGACACCCATAAATCCCCAAAAATACACGTTTATGACTTTTATGTCAAGTCGGTTACTCGTTTCGTGCAAACGACCATTCCATCAAATCAGTTTGCGTTGCAATTGTTCGCAATGAAGCTGGTTACGATTATCTTATACAAGCTCAGCTACAAATCGATTTTTGTCAGTGTAGGATGAATGATTGTGATATTATGCGTGTATGTGTGTGTGCGTTATATTATTAATATACTATATGTGTGTATTGGTTTCAAAAAACCAAAAGAATTAGAAAAGCGAATGATTTGTTTTTCTTGTGGCCTCAATATCCCCAACTGTCATCATTAAGTCCGTCGGCGCCACTGGTGCCACTTACACGCAAATATCCAGCTTAACAATTTTTAGACGTCGAGCTCGTTGAATTTCTTTTTTATGATCACTCGCTTGTTTTTGTTATTGTTGTTATTGGTGATGCTACCACTTATGTGGCGGCTACAGCGGCGTTCTCGTCGATTGCGTCGGTGCCTCTAAAAAGCCAAAAGCTAACGACGTACAAAACCCAGATATTTCTCTCCTTCTTCTTCTTCCTCTGCTTAATATCTCGTCGTTGTTTTGTAGCTTTTGTACAATTTACTTTATTTAAATTGCTTCAGCGTTGGAACTGACTGGCTAAAAAGTTGGCCAAATGAAAAGAGTGTCGGCAACTAACGACGGAAACATTAAATAAAAAAAAAGAATAAATAAAAATAAGCCCCAAGAAAGAAATCTTAAAAGAAACTCGTATAAGGCAAATAAAAACCACCGTCAATGTTGAGCCACCGTCAAGCATTCAGACTAGCAGTTAGTCCACTCATGCGAAGTCACCATCAAGTCAACAAGCCCCAACCAGTCAGAGCCAGATAACCAGTAAAACAACCAAACCGTACCCGTACCCGTACCCGTCCCCGTCCACAATCTGTCTTACCACTACGCTTTAAACAACGGCCAAGTCAGTTCGTTCATTGTCGGTCTTTTGTAAAGATTCAACTCGGCTGCTGAACCGCGAGAGCTGTTCGCCTCTACCAAGCTCGCTCGTATCGGAATCGACCAAGTTTTTAAGCCAAGAGTTGGAACTCACAATAAAGAGCTGACTATACTTGGTTGACGCGAATTGATTCAACTTCAAAAACTGGAATTTGAAGGTAGATCAGCGGCAGTAGCCCGTCCGGTTCGTACGGAGGCTTACAACTTGCTTACTTGTTGCTTCTTCTTCTTCTCTTCTCGTAATCCGTTGTTGTTATTGGAATTGTTGTTTTTGATAACTAACGACGATTATCTCACACTTTTCCTCGTCCCGCTATCTTTCTCTGATCTTAAGAAATGCATGGGAGCACAAGATTGTCTCCCTCTGGGTGGAAACCAAAACACAGAAATGCGCATAGAACGTTGCATTTCGTCGATAGAACGTTCATTCGTTTCATTAAAAATATTGTCGACGTTTTCTTCGACGTCGCAACGTTTCAAATAGTCCGTTGATTGAGTGAGAAAGACCGTGCGACACGACACACCATCTAAATACTGTTGCAACAGACATTAGTTGGTCTTATGCGGCAAATCTTGCGATTCAGCAATAAATATCCTCGAATCGCAGAATTTGCCCCGGCCGCCTCTTGAGTAAGTTTTAAATTCCCTCGTTTGGGGATCTGGTTTGGTTGCTGCTGCTGCCGCTGCTTCTTCTGCTTCTGCTGTTGATCCCGCTTAATCGTTGGATTTATTTCAACGTCGAGATCATATTTTGGTAGCTCTCTACTGCCGGTTTCTGCTCGATCACTATCCGTCTTGGCTTTAACTGACAACAACAAAAACAACTAAATATTTCGAATTTCTGGAATTTTTTATTTTCTGCAATTAAATGAATTTGTTTGAATGGCTTTAAAAATGTCTTGATTCTCATCTAAACGCAGTAAAAGAGAATCGAACTGATTGTCAAATTAGAATGGCTGGCCCCTTGATGAATACGTCTTGATGAACGCGTCTCTTGTCGGTGTTCATGAAGAACTTCTCAGAACGGCATGTTTTATTCAGGCCTTTTTCATTCGTAGCAACAAAAATGCTGAGTAGATGAAACGTTTAGATCGTTCATAGAACGATCTTTTCAAAAAAGAAACCAACCAATGGCCCAAACGTTATAGGAATTATACTAATATTTTAAAATTCAAATACACTAAAAACTTCCCTAAAAACAAAAAAGCCAGTGAGGCCATTTTGAATCAGGATTTGCTCGTTTCCCTTTCTTCTTCTTCTTCCGCTTTTCGTATACCTTGCAACCCTTATTCTGACGTCTGGCACTTTCTGAACAACGTTGTTCCTCCATTCATTCATTCATTCATTAAAATGATTGGGAGGGGGAGAGGAGGAAGGTTAGTATTTAGGGCTACAATTTCGCCATGTGCGGATCAACGAAGAATCGCTGCCTTCCTGATGCGCACTCATCCTGTACGTACGTTCGTTCGTTCGTTTGCTCGAATTTTTCTAAAAATACTCTACAGTCAATCAGCCCAGCCCGCACGTCGTGTGTGCTCACTAGATACTACGATAATAGATACGAGATTCTTCCAGCCAGCCAAGACCGGGCCGGGGATTTATAAAAATTGTTGTTGTCATTCTATTTCAAACGAACCCGACACTACGGTCGGTCTGATAAAACCTTCACCCAAAATACAAGGGTGAAAAAATTACAGATATGCGACGTGCGGACTCACACAAAACACCAACGACGGCACCGAAAACAACAACAACAACAACATCAACAAAAACAACAACAAAAATAGCAATAAAAATAACAATAGCAGCAACAATGGGAAAACGAATTCCAAGGAACAAGCGAACAAGCACAGCAACAACACCAACAACAACAAAAAAAGCAAAAATTCAAAGAAGAAAGAACATTTTGAACGCATGACTCGGTTCGTTTTCGGTCTGTTTTCAGCCTGACTCAGACTCACCCTTGTTGGATTTTTGTTGGTGCTTTCTTTTCACCGTGCTGATCGATTGTTATTATTGTTGTTGCTTTTCTCGATTTTGTGTTCTCGTAACGACAGTCTTTTTATAGAGCGTAGAATGTGCTTGGTTTTCTCTTCTTCTTTTCGTTCTTCTTCTTGGTTTTCATCATGTCGCCTTTTATCTTATGTTTCCCCCTCTGGATCTGAAGCCAATCTTCGCTACGACGACAACTGCTCAACGATGAAACAGAAAGCGGTGGCGTTTCGTCTGTGCGTCATCCCAATTTCGGCATATGTTGGCAACCCTCTTTTTTATACCACCAGATTTATCCATAATTCTTGAAGATAAACCAGCCGGAGCAGCCAGCCGCCAGCGCGTTTCATCCACCAACCACTCTTATATGAAATTGTTTATTGTTTTTCTAGCCTACCCTTCGCTATCCTGCCGTGCTGCTGCTGCTGCTGATGTTCTAATTGTTGTTGCCTGCAGGTCTTGATTGATATTGGTTTCCTTATACCCGGCGTTCGATAATGATTCACAAGAGGGGAAGCTTTCTTGGGGACTATATTGTCTGATTACATCGATTCTGGCCCAGTAAAAATTTCCCTCCTTCAGTCCTTCCTAGTTTTTCTTTATTTTGCTAAGATATTAAATTGATTTGATGCTGGCCGGCAAGCCAATTAATATATTCTTTTCCACCCAATATTCATCTGACTGTCCTAATTCGATCCCCCTTCCTCTGTGAGAGAGCCCGTGTGTGATGATGGAAAAGAAATTTCGAAAAATATTCTCGAGACAGAAATTAATGATTTTCTTTTCTTTTCTTTGCTCTCTTCTTCCTTCCAGGTCAATTCAGTAATGGGTCTCCAAGCTACTGCCGCCACCAAGCGGAAACATGAAATAACGTTCGATGGCAAAGAAGCCAACACCTACACCAACTCCTCACCGCCTCTCAAGGTCAGCAAATGGTCTAAAAACAACAGCTTCGTCGAGGCTTTAGAAGAAAAAATGAACAATAATAATAATAATAATAATAATAATAATAATAATAATAATAATAATAATAATAGTAATCACAACAACACCTACAACATCAACAACATCATCATCAACAACAACAGCAGCGGTAGCAACAACAACAATCGAAATGAGAACAATAACAGTAATACCAACAACTGCTTGAACGGTTTTAACAATAATAAATCGAAGAACTTTAATACCGAGATTAACGGTACCAGAAAAACACCAACACCGACACCGGCACCAACACCAACGCTAACGAAACTGGCGACAACGTCCACATCGACGCCAATACTAGCGGCGCCTACCACAGCGGCAACAGCAACAACAACAGTAGCTGCTGTTGCTGCAGCAACAACAAACAACAACTATTTGAATAGTGGCAACGTTAATAAAGCATTAGTCGGTACATGCACTCCCTCTCCTCCTGCTCCTTCCGTTTCCAATCTGACACTTTCAGAGATAGCTTGCTCTGCAACCACCCCGTTGTCACCTACCTCATCAACACCAATACCGGAGGATTCCATAGCGAAACTGGAAGAGGTGGCTGCCGCACACTGCGAGCCCTGGCATGGTCCTCATGTTGAGCCGGTCGATTGTATATCAAAGCTGCAAGCTGTGGCTGTGCCCACTGATCCATGGGGCAGCATTGCCACTCGGTCCACACTTGCCACCACGTTGCTTAGTGCCGATGAGATCGATGACGACGACGACGATTTTGAGGATGATTATGAGGAGGAAGAGAGTATCATACCTACGTATTGCCCATTGCGTTATCATCCATTTGCTGCCACTCCTATTAGCACGCTGCAACCAACACAACGTGCAGCAAATTTTGCTTCGTCGGCAAATGGCGCAAACTGCGGTCCATACGGTGGTGCGCGACCCAACTACTATTCGGAACCGTATCCACAACAAAACTGTTCGCGAACCGGTAGTCCGCAACACATGCGTTTAGGCAGCAATGCCGCATTCTCGCAATGGTCGAGTAACAGCGGAGGTGGTGGCATCCAACAATTTTATGTGCCACCCGAAGCCGAGTATCCACCACCGCAACAACAGCAGACAATTCGGTGTGCGGAGAATGGTAAATCATATTTAGATTTGGGATGCAGTACTCCACCACCATCGCTAGCGTCGCATTCATTAAATTCAACTGCCACATCAGT
>OZ016501.1:4158769-4181269 GCA_963966595.1 Physocephala rufipes | reverse complement strand
TTGTAAGTTAAAACAAAATTCAAATTTTCAATAGAATTTAAATAAAAGAAAAATAAACTATTGCTATATTGAGTAACCTAAAAACCCAGCCTACAAATTAGTTCTTATATAAATTCGGTTTAAAATTAGTATATGTATATAATATATATATACAATATATATATATACAAAACTAAGAAAAACATAATTAGTTTTTAATTCATTAAATAGTATGAGTATTTTATTTATAAATTATTAATATTAATACAAAATTTTAAAAATTTAAAAAAATGCTAAGCGACGCTGAAAGGCAATTTAAATAAAATGCAAATTTATAATAATTAAAGTTTGTTTAATTATTTTTCTAAGCTAGATAAGGCCACAATGATCCTGTTTCACCCAAAAATTCTTAAATACAGTTACAGCTGTTAAGCTCAGTCTCCAATATATTTACCAAGAGGTAACGAACACCTGTGTCCCTCAAAATATGATATTTGCAAATTCCTTAAGGCCATTTTCAGTACTTCCTTTATATTAAAATTCAAAAGCAGAATTGAAATAAATACAATATTTGTTAATAATTCCAATTTTGTTTAGGCAAGTATAATTTTATTTTTATTAAATTGTTGTGGTGTATTTATACCATTTTTTCTTTCGTGGTGCGTATCTGAGTTCCATACGAGCTTTTTTGATAAGCCATGTTTACCCAGAGACCATCTTTCAAGAGATTTAATTACGAAACATTCTATTATTCAAATAATTCGAAAAAAGATCGTTCTATTAGACATGATTCCTGTATGACTTATGGTAAACACACTTAGAATTTTAAACGTTGAATAGAAATACATGAAAAAACATTTACACATTATCAGTATGTTATATAACTTATGGTCCATATTCATATCCTCCTACCACTTCCCTTTCTTATAATTTTTAATACCAAAACCATAAACACATGTAAATACGTATTCCTAAAAATATCTTCCTCCTTGTCTTATACAGTCTTTATACAAAATCCCATATAAATTTCGTGTTTCAACACTTCATTTTTCCCTCGAATAATAAATTACTTTATATTATTTTTTTTAATTCAACCAAAATTACTATGAGGATTTTCAGTAAAATTCAGTCAAATTTAGGCTGTCCGCGAGATGCGTCTAAACTCTGTTGCCGCCTCGTCAAAAAATGTCGCTTATTTCATTTTCAAAATACCAATTAAATTCCCCATTTTATTGTGAATCGCTTGAACTCGAACTAGAGCTATCCGAAGACATAACTTCAACATCGTCTTGTGAGGTTTCTTTGTGTGTACGTGTTTCTAATGAAACCGAATTACCCGAGGAGCTCATCGACATATGCAGCTCACCCATATTCCAATTGAATTGATTTTGAAAAGAACTTGGTACCTCGGATTGATTACGTTGCGCTTCGGGAATGCTATTTTGATGCGAAATACCTCCCCCATTAATATTCAGATCTGATTTTCCCAGAAAGCCGTTACGCATTTCAATATCGGTAGGATATGGTCGACGTACGTCACCGATGCACCAAGTTAACGGTGCACTAATAGCATTTGCAGAACTGATACGATGAGCATATTTTATCAATTCTTCAGAAGAAACGGGTCGCTTCCGAGATTGGTGAATACTGTGGAGTTTATGACGTGCTTGAAAAATTGATGTGGACAATAATAATTCTGCTTCCTTTAGACTCGATTGCAGTTTTTGAATTTCACGATCCTGATAAAAATATCGAAAATATATACATATCTATAGAATTATGGTCGTGATCAAAATGACTTGTCCATCTTACATGAACATCAACTTTTGCGCGAAGTTCGTTCATCGTTTGCTCAATTTTAGCCTGCTCATCGGCGAGTTTCAGCATTTCATGGAATTCCTCATCCTTACTAACCAGAAGATCCACAAGAGCAGTATGATCAACCATACTCATTTTTAAGTGCTTCGGTGCTAGTGTATTCTCTATTAATTCCCTTTAAAAATAAATTTTGAAAAACCTGATTTGTATTGTTCACTTTATTATTAGCTCACTTCGCAATCATTTCAATATCATCGAGAAGCAACAATAAACGTTCCTTAGTGCTCAAGTGAAATGCCATTTCTTCTAAATTCGTGATAATCAACCCACTTCACAGAAATCCGTTCATGCCAGATGCAGTTAAACACTGTGGGTGTCAATAGCGGTAGAAGAGAAAACCCAGCCAATCATTTTTCAACGCCGTCAATTAGCTCTCTCTCTACCAAAGTTAACATTGAAGAAACTAAGTCCAATGAAATGACCATTTTCCAGTTTTCATATATATAACATATCCCGCTAATAATTATACCTGATTTTGTACTAAAATGTGTGCTAAATTGGTATTAGTTTGGGAGCGCAGATGTATTTTGACATTTCATCGATTGAGTTGGATCGAGATTTTTTATAGGTATTTTATAATTTGAAATTGTGAAAATTGAGATGGACAAAAGAAAATGTAAAAAATGTACTCGATTTCTGACGCAGTTGATTCCGAACTGTGTTTTAAAATTTGAACAGCTACGATGAGCACCACGCAACAACCGTACTCCAGTAAATACACAAATCATCAAATGAAATTGATTATGTCTAAGCCGAACACTGTCAATTTCAGATGAAATTATCTCAATTTCGGCCTAATGTGAGCATAGAAAATATAGATTCGCAAATTATGCTTGGAATGAGATCAAGATTAACACCTTTAGTATGAAAAACGAGACTGAAAATTTTCCGTTTCCCGTAATCCTTCTCTGCTTCAAGAGCTAAATAAACAGCAGATAAAAATTCGTTTGACACAAAATAGATAAAATGTTGTTAGTGTTTACCAGTGAATACCAGCCGAATACCTAATGCTGATGCCGAATATTTTCAAGCACGAAAACAACCACGAAACAGCTAGTAAAAAACCGAGAGCAAGAGACTTCGCTCGGGGAGTTTTATTTAAGGAAACTGACGAGAGTTCTGCATAATGCGAACATTTGGAGCATTTCGTCAAAGCCTATAGCGCAGTCTTTCCATTCCTTTAGTTTTCCGTACTATGACCTTAAATCTTCATAAATTTGCACTTAAACTACTACATGAATATAGTTCTCATTTCTGATTTTCGACAGTGTGGCAATCTACTTCCCTGGATTGCATGAAGTAATCTAGTATGTACTACTGCAACGGATAGAATGAGATAACAATAAGTAGAGCTCACTGCAGAAATAACGAGTACCCACAAATCAACGTCGTAAAAACGAGTACAGCTACTACTATTTTAGCTCACAAGTTATACACGTCGTTGCTCAAAATCACGCTCGGTCCTTTTTAGTGGTGATGAAAAATTTTTTGCTATTTCATATTCAAATATTGTACAATCGGCCGCCATTGTTTTGCTGTAAATTGGATCGCGTGTGTTTTATACGCAGTTTTATGAGAAATTTTCAAATGGAAATGCTGAAGATTACTTAAAGAACTAGGTAAAATTTTTAATTCCCCTTAAAAAGGGCAAGTCTGGAGCTGAGCTGATAAATATAATTACAATTTTAATATGTGCCTGCAGAGTGACCATATCGAAAATATTGGAATATCGACGAATAGAACAGGCGGCCATGCTACAAAAAATTATTAAACACAGAAATTATAATACTTTGCGCTCGGATTTAAATTAAAACAAAATAAAGCATTGATAAATAAAACGCAAAAACTATTGTCCGAATAGAAGCGAATTAGTTGCAAAGAAGTCAAGAAATGTGTAAGATATTCTCAAAAGGAGTGCATAACACAAGAGGAAAGCAATAAAAAAAATACAATAAGAAGAGTGTGACCAACGGGAAGGCGTACAGCTCACAATTGGAATTCATTGTTGGATGTTAATTGTGAAACGTATGGAAACGTTTTGTAACATTTAAAAGAAAATAGAAAAATTGCATTATTTTATCCAAATGCAAAAAACGCGGGATTTTTTATTATAGTATATATGCTTGTATTGATAGTATATAATTGTGCTGCGGATTTTTCGTTTTTCAAAACTGTGATTAGGCGATGTCTTTATAATCTCGCGCCTCTTTTATATTCAACCAGTACAGTGTATTGCAGATAGTGCGTGCGGGCTAAATAAAGCTGTAGGTGAGTTACAGAAATAAAGGAAACAAAACGCTTGATGAATGTTTAACCAATGTTTGTAACCAATATTTTATTTTTGTCTTTATTTTTTTAAACTAAAGTTGACTGTCTTAAAATTCCGGTCAAAATAATATAGGATACAATTTTCATTAGCCTCGATTTGATCGTTATATAATACGATATTATTCTCATTTAAATAATGCATCACAAATTCTTTGAAAAATTAAACTTATTTTCATATTCAATTTTATAACGTTTATAAAACGTTTTGTGGAAGGTAAGATTCACCAACAAATGTTAGAAAATACCAAAAAAAATTTTTTGCTTCACTATGAAGACTTAACAATAAATCTATTTTGTTTTAGGTCTCTCTACTTATGGCACCAGTGTTTATTTTGCCTCTCACCTCTTCTCATCGTTGGCACATTTGAAAAAATTGCTTTTTTAGATTTTGCGAGTAACCTTTAAGAGAACAAAAGAAGATCTAAAGTACTTCTGTGTTAAAAGTTTGCAAATATCATAAAGCGACGCCTTTTTGGCCCTGCTCACTGCGTTTAAAATACCGTTGAACGCCTTACAAATGGGCCCTAATACAAAAGTCAAGGATAAACAGTGTGAGGTAAATAATACTACGCAACAATTATTAGCTGATTTAACAGACGATTTCGAAGAAGCCATTACTGCTCAAATTTGTCTAAATAATCAGTTGTTGGATGCAAACATAGAAACTGTAGAGAACGTCAAGGAGGATATACTTATATTAAAATCCGATTCGTCCCCAATTGAACAAAATCGGCTGTCTATGGAGGAGACGAATATTAAAACGAACCCTACCACCGCCACAACTGCATCAAATTCTGGAGTAGAAACAGAAACAGCAACAGTAAGCGACTCACAAAAGCAAGAGCAAACTGTTGTAAATTCTGCTACTGGTGATGAAATTGCTGTTGTTTCTGATGAAATCGGCAGTCAAGAGACGTCAACTAATAAAATAAACGAAAGGGAAAAAATTGAAGTTGATGCTGCAACTGGTGCTGCTGAAACAGCAAAATCAGCAACAACTGGAAAAGAGACAAAATATAGTGATATACCTTTTAAAGAAAATGTAACCGATGTTTTAAATGAAGGAATTGCTAAACCCAGTTCTGTGTTAACTTCAGTTTCATCCAAACAGAACAACACACGCCCTCCCAACACCACCGTAGAGGAGTTGCCACCCATACGTACAGATTCTACGATGACAGCTTCAGAAGTGGAGGATAATATAGAAGGTAATTCAAAGGAAGTTGTTAAAAAAATTGTAAAGCAAATGGGAAGAAAAGTGAAGGATAAAATATTATTATTTAACAAAATGTATTAAAATAATTTCATATATTCCATAAACAAAAGAAATAATGCGACCAAGGGGCGTAATTAGAAAATAAATTCGAACATTTGAAATAATTTTAATTTTCGCAAAAAATAATTCGCTTTTTTCAAATGGTGTTATTTTAATCATTTTTAAGAGCGTTTAAGTCAGTTGGATGGTACAGCAATAAATCAACCAACTTCTGAAGAAACTGTTGGGCAGGTTACTCCTAATTTTAACACCATTTTGGAAGAAAGAGCACGGACGCCAATATCAGCAGCTGCGACACATGTTGAAGAATTGCAGCAAGAACTTCAGCAAACCCCAACACCTCCTTCACAACATCCAAATCACCAGCAGCAACAACAACAACAGCACAATACTTCCACTCCTCAAAGCTCTACCTCTTCAGTGAATACTATGGGTAGTGCTGGTATACACATTACAAAGGATTTTATGAAAGACGCTTCAGCAGGAGAACTGGAAGATCACGATATAGAGGAAGTTTTGAAAGCACTTAAAGGTCTGGACTCGTCAGCAGCGGCTGATACTATATGTGATCTTAATGTTCTCTTTAACGAGGTTTACACCACACTGAATTATGAAGAAATAAATAGTCAACACAATTCTTCTGGTTGCGGATCGAAGCCCGTGAATCCTCTGAGGGAAATGCAAGTGGAAATAGAGAAAAAACAACAAACAATGCAGAGAAAAATTGAGTTTTTGTTGCGACGGCTTCGCAAAATGCAAGCACGTTATATGTGCAAACATGCTAGTGAGGAGATTTCTGGACTATTCGAGTGGGCAGCACGCACCGTAAGCAAGGTGGCGAAAATTTCGGATGATGATGATGTTACAGCACGTCAACAACTCAATACAGGTGATCAGAAATCGCATCCAGTAACTGTGATCCAACTCTCAACGATGCTGCGTAAAATTGAAATGGTTGCTAATGCGCAGCAATTAACGACAGCCTCCTCCTCTAGTGCATGGAACAATATAGGTAAAAAGAAAACTACAAAGAAATTGACAGCGACAACAGCGAGTTCGTTGCAAGAAGCCAACGGAAATGAAAACAAGCCTTTAATTGTTACGGTGGTGCCTGTTTTTGACAGGAAAGTGACGGAGGAAATTGGCCATGTATCGGGCTTACTGCAATCCGAAATGCATGAAATACAATTAGCAATTGACTCGGATGCAACAGAATCCAGTTCTGGTGGGGAGTCGGCCGATGAAATGGTTACTTACAATAATCAATTGCAACAATCATTACAAATGTAAGTGCATTCAATAAAAGTTATAACAAAAGCCAACATGTCAAACATCCGACAATTTCACACTACTTCTTTCCATTCTTTTATATTTCATATCTTAGCTCCAAGAGAGCAGCCTGGCGTTATTCACGTGATCGTGCGGCCATTGCTTCACGTTGGTCCTGGCTAC
Source organism: Physocephala rufipes (assembly GCA_963966595.1). NCBI lineage: Eukaryota > Metazoa > Arthropoda > Insecta > Diptera > Conopidae > Physocephala > Physocephala rufipes. The sequence goes on along the minus strand of OZ016501.1, from coordinate 4,174,356 downwards.
TTTCTCAAATTTCAGACTTAGAAATAAAAATCCGTCAACACGGTGAATTGCATCAAGAACTGTTGAATTCAAAAGGGCCAACAATTGTCGATAGAAAACCTTCTTCTAATTCATTGCCATCATCAGGAGCAGCAACAACATCAACAACAGCTGTGAATTCAACTCAATTTAATGGTTACAAAGCAAATCAATCACTGCCCTCACTCGATTCGGGAAAAAGTTTAGACAACAACTGCTCCACGACAGAGGAATTCAGTTGTTGTAGAACTCGTGGTATATTGGCGTCAGGTTTTAGGAAAAGAAAACTCTTTCAAACTGCCAACATTCACACCTTCTCAAAAAAAGCAGCGCGGCCAAGGTAAAAAATTCATTATAATAATTTCAAGGCTAACAATTATTAAGCCTGAACTAAAATTTAAGTTCAAAATAAGAATAAGAGAAATTGCTCAAAATTAGTTAAATATAAACTGGAGAATTAAATTTTCAATTAATCTCTTAATTTTGATTTAGAAAATTTTTATATTCAAAATCTAAATCCAAATTAGAATTATGCAGAGCTTGAGTGATGTAGAAAGCCGTGGATTGTAACGAGTTATAGTAATTTTTTTAATTATCTATTTAATTATCTAATAGCACTATCAAATGTGGTTGTCAATGGCCGTTATTGCCTTGCGCCTTATGTACTGGACGTACAGACCCAACAGCGCCACGTGATCTACCTGATACAATGATGATGGCGGACCGTGTTGCCCTTTTAGATCCTGGCTTCCATCCGGTGCTAAGCTTTCCGGGAGGTGAGTGTTTCTAAATTTTCTTTCCTCTTCGAATAAAACAATTACGTTACAATAATCTTTCGTTTTAACTAGATATATCAAATTCCATACATTTCGAAGCAATTTGCCGCTTACCTGAGTGGCAACAGCGGGTATTACGTTGTCCTGTTAAGAACATTGCGAAAAATGTGTGGCGCGCCGAACGAGATGCACTGCATGCTTCAATGGGTAAAAGAAATTGCGATTCGACGAAGCGTAAATACATAAAGAAGAAAGATCTCAATCGGGAGCAAATGCAGCAGCAGCACATACAGGGGAATAATGGAAATGGTACTGGAACATTATCCATATCTTCAACGCCACTTGTGGCCAACAGTAAATTATTGTAAACATGCATAATTCGATTAATGATATTAACATAAAACAAAAACTATTTTGCATCTTTCTTTCTCTTTCCATTGTACAAAACAAAAATTTCATATTCGTCCTCTTGACCTTGATCGATCCAACATCCTCTTCATAAACATTTTCCCTGGTTATTCCATGCTGCGTTTAATTGGACTGGATTGCCCGCAATGTACTATTATAGGGATAGGCAGCAACAGCCAAGAGATGACAATGAACGCTGCGCAGCAGCCAAACAGCCGGATCAACAATCTTCACCACCACAACAACAACAATTATCAGCATCGAGCGAGCGATTATCACCTGACAAATTACGCTCAATACAATCCCAGCCAAGCACATTCATCATCGATCTCCAGCACAGTAAAAAATAGTAAAAATCGAAAGCTTTCATCCTCAATAACAGCGTTAAATTCTACCTTTCACTACAATCATCATTCGAGCGACTACAACAACTGCAGTAACAGCGAACTCAATTATTTGCACAGCGACAGCTGGGACAGCCAGATCACAAGAAGCAGAACCTCATCGCCAACACAAAGCGGCAGTAAAAAGAACAAGTAAGTTCTGTGTGATGCTCTGACACCAAGCATTTTTTCTGCGTAATTTAATTTTTAAAGTAAGAAGTAGAAATTTAGGAAAGAAAACAGAAAGAAAATAACTTTCTTTTGCGAAATCAATGCGAATTCTAACAAAGAGTTCAATTATTACTTTTTAGATCGTTTGATAGAAGAAACCGTATTTCCTACGACATCGATAATATCGTTATACCATACAGTGTCGCTGCCGCCACACGTGTTGAGCTTCTGCCATACAAAGAGATACCTACACCAAAGTAATATGTTTGTTTTTAAAATGTATTTAGTTCTGATAACAAGTTCCCTTAATATTTGCAAAATACAGGTGGCGTATTGTTGATGAGGATACGGATGAATTACCGTCTCCCTGTAGCAAATCGGAAGGCCCAATTACGTCTCCTAACGAAAATGGTCAAGCTGAATTAAAAGCTGAAGATATATCAGTGCCGCATGTAGATCGCAACCGTGAAAATGGTGTCAATGATGGTAAAATTGGAGTATTCGCGGGACAAGCAAATGTTGAAAGTCTCAAACCGAACCAGGAACTACCGATAAATGATGAGATCGTCAAATCCAGTTTGAATGATTTAGCTGAAACAACGTCAGTTGCAAAGAGCGCAAAAGAAGTAACCACAGACTCTAGCTCGAGTTCGAACAACAAATGTAGGTCCACAACTAAAAGAACTTATTCTGAGACAGAGAACTCTGTTGATACCATTGATGAATTCGATACAATTAAGGACAGCAACAACAAGAAGACAACACAATCTTTTGAATCTTCTAAAGTATCAGAGAGCAGCAATGAACCAAATATAAAGAGATCGAAATCAACGGAGGATAACCAAAAGCATCAGCATCAAGATAGTAATTATCTGTCGCAAGTTCCCACAACTACGGCCACTAAATGTAATAATCAAAAGCTGTCTGGGCACGCTGAAAACCAAGAAATTAAAATTAATAATATCATTAAGGACTTGGATGATGGTGGTGAAGAGGATATAACAGATGAAGCCATGATTTTGCGTCATGAGAAGGCACTGATCGAGGAAAGGCAGAGACTAAAATATCCCTGGAGTACACGATCCCGTGCAAATCGGCGCATTGACAGTCGTGTCGATTGGTCGAGTGGTGCGAATACACCGGATCCTGCATCGCCAGCAACGAACACGCCAAGTTTAGGCGGTGGAGATTTGGATGTAAGTTTATCAAGGTCACCCAAAAGTAAAACTTATTCATATATTCTAATAACTTTTATATAGTCTATACCATCGCCAGTAGCTCCATCTACTCCTCTAAATTCGGTGGATGGTACAATTGAAGGAACCGAAACAGCCTCCACACTGGGTTCGGGTATGTGTGTAAGCTAAAAAAGTATTCGCAGACACGACTGAAATACCCAATTCGAATTTATAATACGTTCTTTAGCTCTTTTAAATAATGGTTCCATTGCCGCTCCACCACCTCCAATTTGGTCGAATTCTCATAATAAACGTAATGAACGACGGCGCACAACCTCAGCGAAGAATAATAAAGAACAAGAACGAAGGAGCTTATCACCAGATCAAAAGGATGTAAGTTCTAAAAATACAGTAAACACTTTTTATAGATAGGAAGACGGCTTCTATCTAAAAAAGGCTTCTAGCAGCCTAATTTGCCAAGTAACAGTATTCAGAACAGAAATCCATAATTCAACGTTCAATTCTAATTATTATATTCTTTGCAATAAAATTTTGCATAAATTGAGCTAAAAATTAATATAATTGCAAAATCGAACATAATTTAGGTTTAAACGATTATATAATTAATGTAAATGACTGGATTGAGCTGCACAGGGCATTCCTCGCCACTTCATATACGCTACACACTATTATTGTACAATTTTATTTGTATTGGTATAACAATTTCTAAGAAAACTAATTATATTTTATAACCCCTCTATTTTTTATTCAAGAAATATCTTCTATAATTACGAATTATTTGTTTGCCATCTTTTCAGTTTTTTCCGCCCTATGAACCAAGAAAATTTCCTATTCCTACGGAAATTTATGAAAATATGATAAAAATAGATAATATTGTTAACACAATTTCTTCGAGAAAACATAAACCCCGAACTCTTTGGAGTTGTAAAAGTGAGACTCCTACATCGAAAAAAGTTAACAATCTCAAGAGTAATGCGACAAACTCATTTGGTGTGCCAACCATTCATCGCAATCAGCGAGAATTTGGTAACGCGTATGACGACTCCCGCGATTTCCAATTAAATGGAGTTGAAATCTATGCGCAGAGCCATTTGAATGCTAGCACTACCAACGATGACGCCTACCAGCCGTACGAAATAGTATCTCATCATCGCCGTCGCAATCGATTGTTTAATGATGATGATGATGACATGATCGGCAGTGATTTCATTTCATCAGAAGCTGAAGAAGCATTTTCTGATGATGATCCAAATGATCCCGAATGGAAGGGCGAAACTGACGACAAGGATAAAATACGTAGGAGAATTTAAAAAGCGAAAGCAAGCGAAACAAAGAAGTGATGACACAGCCGCATTGATTGGTGATTGACATAAATTCGTTTCAGTTTAGTGATTGTACGGTTTGAAATTTGTATGGTTTGCGAAGTTCGATACAATATTCATATTTCTTCTATTCAATTAGAAATTGATTGATGTTTAGTTTTCTCATTGCATACGATTTCCTTTGAGTTAAAATTATTACTAATTAATTGCTAGCATTCTAAAGATTTTTAATTTTTCAATAATGTAATAAACAATAATAGCTGTAATTCTTTATATAAATATACATAACACACATGCGAACACGTTACCATGCACACTCTTACATTTACACATACATAGAGACACACACGCACCTATATTCGCATCTGTTAGATTAATTAAAGATAAACGCATTATTAAATGGATTCATTACATTAAAAAACTGTTGAGGTGTTGAGTTGCTCTTATGGTTTTTAGTACAGTATGACATTATACAATAATAAAAACTTTAAAATGGAAAAGGAATATGAAAAAAATAATAATAATATCTAAAATAAACTTCGATTTTATTCCTGAAGGTTTTAAACAATTTAGATTAATACAACAAATGAACAACTCAAGTATGCTTTAATTCTTGAATAAATTCAGATATTTAGTGTTTAACGAATTAGCTGGTTTGGTTCTTTAATTTTGTAAGCTTTAAATTTATGGATATAGGTTCAAATTTAAGTTGGATTATCTCAATGAAATGTATATTTAAAAGGGATCATTTACCAACTTCTGGTTAATATTTATAACAGAATGCGCTACAAACAAAGAATGAATTAGATTGTCCCAGCAGTGATACAACAATGAAAAAAAAATATATAAAACAAACTATCGGTAATGTGTAAAATGTAATATAGAATTAGGCTCCATTAAGACGCGTTCATTTATCTATATTTCTTATTTGATCGCGACTGAAGCTTTTATTTCCCTTCTTTGTTTATAAATAGTTCTAACGGTACTATAGAATATATAGGCATATTGTACATTGTGCATATACTCGCAAGCACAACAAATGAAGCAAAACAAAAAGCCTCCAAAAACAAATTTAGTTGTTAATAAAATTAAAAACAAATTATAAACATTACAAAATATGTAGAATAAGATATGTAAATACGCTTTAATTAATAAGTAATTCATGTAAGATAATTAAAATATTTCCTATTTTTTTTCGTTACACTAGAAAAAAAAGCTGTCTCGTATGAGACAAGCAAGGCTTGAAAAAGTGGTCATGTTCTCTCTAGTGGACAAAATTAATAATTTTAGACAAGCATTTCTACATTTTCTAGTGTGTACGGTTTGATTTATTGCGATTTAATTTAGCAAAGATTGTGTGTGTTTGGGCAATATAATTGCACTTTTATTAAATTTGATCTCTGCAAAAGCATTTGATTGCAACTGCAGTGACGGAAAGGAAGTTTCTTGACTGTAGGGTATTTGTAAATTTATGCAAATTTGCTTAAAATTAAAGCGTTTTAATCTAAACTCGATAGTAATGCATAAAATATTCGTGTCCAGGAAAATATTTCAAGTTAAGTTACGAATAGAAATAAAAATATAAATTTAAATCTTTGGTCCTTCGTTATTTTACTTATTAAATGCCACGAAAACAGGAATTCTCCAATTCCGCTTTGATTTTTGCAATTTTTTTCGTAGAGAAATCAGCGTGGTAATAGACAACTATATAATAAGCTGGCGAATGCATAGAAAACAATAACATCAACTTACATCATTGGAAATGTTTCGAAGGTAAATATACGGGAGGTTGACTAAATCTCTTTCAGGCCTGTTCCAACTGAAGATTAGTCCTTTTCCTTATGCTAGACTTCGACCTCACCAGCAATGAGTTGCATTGCTATAATTCATGGACCGCAACGAAATTTCAGCAGTTTAGTAAACAGTGTCAGTGTGATTGAATTGAATTCGAAACAGCTGATTATATTTCGAAATGTCCAATTCTATTTCATATATTTTGATTGAAAAGAATTCGATAAAACCTTCGACAATTTATAATCCTATATATTGAAAGTGACTAAGACGACAAATATTAAAACCGATCAACCTTTTATACCGATACAGATTCATCAAAATTTAATTTAGAGACCAAATCATTCAATATCGGCCAAATTATTACAACACAAAATTCACGTATCCGCACCGCAAACCAGTAACATTCAATACGGAAATAATTAGGAAACTTTTGAAACAAACCGCATCGTAAAGACAAGCGATGCAAAAATAAATTTTATGAACCGCACATAAAAAAACTTGGAATTGAAATACTAGAAGAAATCACCAAAAATCTAGTCTGGCAATAAAACTAGTCAAAATTTTTAAAAACCACCAAGAGTTGAATAATGTCTTTCACGATCAGTTGACAACACGAATTGTGTAATTTTTAACATTTCCTAAAGACATAATTTGACGCAAGCATAACTGTTTGTTTACATTTTTTATATCCTCTCAAAATCGTGGTGAGACATGGTCAAATTATTCGAACTGGTAATTAAAACTATTCCGGGGGATTCTGACTTGCCCAGCCGTTAATTTTTAAAACCCAGAAGAAATAACACCAAATAGTGAATTATTTTGTTTATGCATATTTTTGTATAATGCCATGTATTTATTAAAAAAGTATTCAAAATGTAGAGGAATATTTTATATGCATGTATGAACGCTTGTGAGGACGAGTATTTTGTGTGGTTGAATATTTTAGGTATAGTCTTTTAATATCTATTTCCAACCTGGTGTTGGTTGGTAGTCTGGTGGGATGCTAAATCCGAGAACTTCGATTGGATCATTATTAGTTCCATCAGTGCGATTAGGAGTATTTTGATTAGTACCAATTGTTGAAGGACCTGTAGGTGGTATTGGAGCTGAAGGCGTAGGTGTATGAGGTACGTTCATTGCATCGGCCGATGGTATCGGATTTGGAGTTGCCGCTTTGATTGAGATCGGAGCGCTTGGTGGGTAGGGCTCAGTAGACGGAATAGGGTATGGATAAATGCTGTTGTCTGGTTTGGGTGATGGGTAGATGTTAGTGCCTGGTGCAATTGGTGATGGATAGATATTACTATCTGGTGGTCCTCCCGTAGATTGATTGGTGGCTTCACCAATTAAAAACACAGGATATCGTGGCACAAATTTGTTATTCTCAAATTGTTCACTTCGAGCATCCTCTTCGTACATTGGTGGAGCTGCAAAATAATAAATTGATGGGTTTAATTTACAGTATTTCATAATTGAAATTGTTTTTCCTACCAAGTGGCTTAAAAGTCGGTCCAGGGCCTGCTCCAGGTTGTGATGTTATTGGACCTTGATCATTGATACTTGCATACAATGGTACCGTGCCAATAGTTAATGGAAATTCTATTACCAAATCACCGAATATACGTGAAACTTTTGCAATAAATTTAAGAGTATATTCAATTTTAATGATCGCGCAACGAGACAGCGAGGTCGGCGTAGTCGCTGGTATCTGAAGGAACTCATTGAATTCGGCCTTATTTTGTTTAACCACATCGCCACAATGATTATCGGTCACCTTCATTTCGGTAACTTGAGTTTTGGTACTCGGTGACTGACTTGTGTAGGTAACTTTTTTCATCAATCTCACTTTGACATCGGAGCAATCTATATCCATCTGATTATCCAGCACAATATTAAAACGAATCTTCTGACCTGGTGCATAAGCTGAAAATGGTGTATTGACTTTCATAACCATTGGTCCTTTTCCACCGCAGCAGAGTCCCCAACAGATAGTTTTCTCTTCGATTTGATGCAAAGGACGCTTAAATAAAGAATTTCTAAATAAATTTTTAAAGAATTTAATACAATCAATGTAATACTCACTGCATGATCTGCATTCAGATTTAAATCATAAGGAGATATAACTGAATATGGTTGCTTAAATACATTGTTGTAACGCATGACACGATCGATCACTAGTGAAACCTCATGTTGGATTTGACCCCAGGCTCCGTTAAAGGAGGTCGGCGCATTTGGCACTATGGTAGCTTGGAAAGGAAAGACATATTTTCCAGCTGGCAATTCCATTTGCGAACTATCACTCTGACCATAAACGTAAGTATCGGAATTGTAATACGTTTCGGAACCTGAAAATGTTTCAATGACATTTTCGCGTTTTCCATCAGCGGTCTGTTTGGCAACTGTTTCGGTCCATCTAACCTCGGCGTATCCACTTATACTGATAAAAATAGCTGTAAATTTAAAGGGAAGGGAAGTAAAATTATAAAAAATATTATTAATTTATACTACAGAAAGCTCGTAGGCGGCAAGATCACAAATTTATTCAATTAATTGATTTAATTCCGTTTTAAATTTAACTCACTTTTCGGCAAATAAAAAGGAATGATGTGAGAAATTATTCAATTAATTATTATCTTTGACTAATGACTTCCAATGGAGTGAGGAGTAAAGTCAAGGTTTTTCACCCATTAATAATTGGATCAAGTAACCGATTTCAATTGGTTACGAACAATTACAAACCAATTAGCTTCAATTTCGCCTGAGATAATCGTTGCGATTACAATTTTGCGATCAAAATGTGGAATAACTGGCCATGAAAAAGTAAATTCTTTTCGAAAAAACTTTTGCAATAGAATAGATAAATGCATATATCCACAGATTAATATCATGTCAAACAATGAACGTAGTAACATTTTGGCTAATTAGATCAAACTCTTGTAAGAAATATCAAATCAAACCAAATTTTAAAGACTTAACAAAGAACAAATGCAATCCTTGAAAATATTTTCCCGCTGACTCATTAATACGAAATATCTATGCAGCACAATTGTTATACATATTCATGTAATATACCGGTATGTATATAGTAAATATTAACCTTCAACCCTAAGGGTGGTTAAAATGCCCAATAGGTGTATTCTAAAGCCATTACATATGATTAAGAAATCTGCTAAACAAGATGCTCTATTCCTTTCAAAGGTTATAATAATCCTAATCCAAATCTTAAATTTAGGAGGAATTTTAATTAACCCTTATTCCACATAACCAAGAAAAGAATATCACATCAAGTGAAATGTCACACCAAATTCTCTAGCCTAGTCCCCAACCTAGTCTAGTATGTTATTCTATCACTGTGGTTCCTTTCTTTTGTAAATTTTTTTCCTACTGGGTACTTATCAAATTTACGATAGCTCTTTGTTAAGTATTTATGACATCAAATGCTTCAATGGATTTCCGGTGACGTCAGCCCTGTACGCTCAAATGCAAAGAAATCATTTTAATATCGGATGGAATTAGAATACTATGATTTAATTATTCTATTATATGATTTATATTCTCTGCATACATTCGAATTATCATAAAATTTTATAAAAATTTGTCTGATTTCCTTTCGTTTTCCTTGCGTTTTAAAGCAGTCATACGCTTTAATCTATTCAGCTCCTCATCTTTTTGTAAATGAATCACATTATAAAGATAAGATTATAAAAATAATTACTTTTGGATTTGTCCACATGAGCAGAATGCCTTGCAGACACTTTTATGAGTACATTTATGAATTATTAATAAGTCATAATCATAACTCAACATGAGATTGTTACGAGCATAACAAAAAGACGATTTTTTCAAAAGAGAAATAAAATCAGAATTATTTCTTCTTAATAAAATACAAATTTTTTAAATTCCTATAAGAAAAATTGACATATTTATCATCTTTAACCATTGCTCTATAATGCAACAGTTACAGTATATATAAATACATATGTCCTCCCAGGAAATTTCGTTCCTGAGTATCTTTGAGAATGTATGTGTTGGAGAAAGGTAGAAATTCAATTAAAATTAATGACACTACATTATGTCAATAGCTTGTCATTCCTTTAGATTTTCCTACAAGGTCTATTGTAAATACAAAAAACTATGTAGTTTAAAAAATTGTTAAACAACAAATACATACAACGAATGGTTTTTGGTCTAGTAGTAACGAGCTCAGCTGTCCCGGAAACCATTTGACCGGCATAATAAACTCCGTATGGATTATTATCGAAAGCTATAGTACATGTCGACATGGTGGTAAGGCTTGGTACTTTATATGAATTTACAAAAAACCGAAACCAAGGCCACAGAATGTCGTAGAAATACTAATTCACTTTTAATAAGTAAACTGGTTTTGTAAAATTTTAAGTTGTCGAATGTATCTGCGTCACCGGACTATCTCGTTTTAATGGACGGTTTAAGTTTTCCCTTTAGGTTTTTTGTTTATGTTTTCGACTACTTCTTCTTCTGTTTGGGTGTAAATAGTTTCTGTTTTTGCCGGTTTTCACGTTTGCTCTTTTCAATTTTTACACCAGATTATTGATCTATCTTTAGTTTTTATCACACACATGCGACGCATCAAACCGATGCCGCTACTAACTATAACATCATCACACTATGCCAAATGGAACCAGACTGAAATGAATTCCCAAAATTATTTGTTGCAGCTTCGTCTGGATTAATTACAATCGCGAAGGCAGCATGAGATCCACCCGCAAACTATTGCGTTGTAAACTTAAGAACATAATCCACTCATCTATCTCTCTAAAACTAATAAATTTCGTGGCATTGGTTTAAAACTGAAAAAGAAAAGAATTAAATTCTTTGTAAAAACACGATTAAACGATCGAGGCATACTTTAAATAAAATGTAGAGACAAACCAAATCAGCTGATGCATGAATTTTATTAAACTTGCATTCCAAAATGGTATTATTCCAACAAACTAAGAGGTACTGCAAATTATTGAACGGGATAATTTTAAGAGACCTTGACAGCAATAGTGGCCCAAGCAATATGAATGATAAAAAACATAATTGAAAAATATCAAATTATTAATTTTTTTAAATAGTCATTACTGAGTTTAATCTGGCAATGATATCATAAATTGACGTTCAGTAATCATACGATAGTGTGCCCAAAAAATTCACAATACAATTTAATTGTACAAACCCTTTGAAATTGTGCTTGTAACTACTCTCTTAGTTTTTAACTCTTTGCTATGTTCGTTGTTTGTGTAAACTTCTACATTTAACACTCAAATAAAAAATGATTTCGAAACGTCACAGACATTTGTGAAAGTAAATTGCAAAGAATTATATAAACAAGTTCGATAATTGCATTTACTGTGATTGTGGTATACGTTATTGTTACTTACAAATGAAAGAAAAAATTCGAATGGGAATATTCGAAGATGTGCGAAAATTCCGCAATAGGAATTTTACTATGGGAGCGCTGAGAAGTTTTTAACAGGCTATATTTCTCTGGATTATTTAGTCAGACTGTGATAAAATTAAAGGATATGTTATTTAACAGAATATAAATTTTTTTAGAATATTAATGGACATTCGAATTGCTTTAAAATGCCAAAATCGACAGTGGCATCCGTTTCATATTTTACTTCCGCTTCATTTTTATTGACATTTAGGCGCCCAAGAGGATTTTAGTCATGACGTCAGGTTATCTGTACATTACATTGTGTACTGTATACCCCAGATTCTATATTGTATTTTTTCATTATACATCCTCTCACATGTGATATCTCTTACGATCTAAGCCAATAACAAATTATGTTGTGTTGGATCAAATATACGAAGCTCCTTACTTCTTTTATATCACATTAATCACTCTTTACTACTTTTTGAAATTTCTGCTTTGTAGCATTGACTCAATTATATTTTTTATTAGTTCGTAGTTTCAGGCAAAACATTTTATTCGGCTGGTAAAACTATGGTTTGCCATCGTTTCATATACGAAAAACATTTCATACGACTATAAAAAATTAAATATTTTTGTTTCGGTTCGTTTGATTAATTCTCTAGACTGATGAGAAAAGAGCAAAAAAGAGCACACGAATATGCATAAAACTACGAACGAAATCAATGCGAACAAAGAGTTTGTCTGTGAACGTAGAACGGCTTAGATGCAGATTGTTCTTAGCATCAACATACACCAAAAGAAACAAGAGTATGAAATGTTTTGTGCTGTATTATTGTGTTTTGCTTGCCGTGCATTGGAACCAAAAATGTTTTCATAACTAATGAATTACGATTGTGTTGTCTGATTTCATGAGTTTCTAGACTAATTCTCTCTCTAGATTTTCACTAAATCCTAATCTAGCTTTTCATTAGAATCTTCATCTGCTTCATTGAATATTTATGGAAGCCTTCACCGCCCTTCCTAATGGTTTCAATATAGGCAAATTGTCAATTGCCTATATATAATTATATATATTATACTATATATAATTGTCAATTGCATTCAAAATAAGAAATATGAGAACAGATTAACGATAACAATATGATTTTAACGAGAATACTCCTATCTCGCTCAATTCTAAATAATTTCAGACAACTAGTGAAACAAAGAGGAATAGATTAGCACTAGATTAAAGGCCAAAAGGAGGGAGCTTCATTTGTTTTTTATATATATAAATATCGCGGATGTATTTTACACTACTCTTGAAACTCATTAGAACATTTCTATAGGTAATAATTATTATGCTCATATGCCCCACATTTCGTTGGTGCTAACCCTACATGCTTGCAAGCGATTCGTAATATTTACTAATTATTTGTTTGTTTTCCGTATATATTGGAAAAATATATTGGAAAAATATACAATTATTGTTGTAACAAGTTATAACAAGACTGTTTTATTCATTATTATTCTATTGACTTTCATCGTAAACCTTAAAAAGACATTCATCAATCACATCACATCAAAATTAATTCTATTTATTTAACAACTTTTACTAATTTCTCTTCAAAAACACAAAAAAAATTATATATAATCACACAAGTATATAGAAAAATTTACATAAGGTTACAGAAACTATAATCCAACATAATTAACGTTTGTGCATTTCTAAAAGCTCTTATAGTTGATTTCTTTACTGTTAAATCGTATTCAGCTTTTTATTGTCGTTTTTTCATGTAAGAACTTCTCTATTTTTGGCCATATTTCAGCTGTCGTACTTCCACTAAAATTTGTCACTAGATTTAAATTTTCATAAAATTCTAAAATTGGTTTCATTTCGTTTGCATAAATCTGCAAGCGTTTTGCAACAATTTCAGGTTGATCGTCTGGACGTTGTACCAAATCTTCGCCAGTGACATCATCTTTTCCCGGGATTTTCGGCTCATTAAAATCGACATTGTAAACACGTCCTGATGCCAAATGTATCCAACGACCTTTCGCACGTTCAACGATTACATCTGTTGGAACTTGCAAATTGAGTACTGCATCGATTTGTTCGGATGACTGAAGGCGCTTAGCTTGTACTAATGTTCGTGGAAAACCATCTAGCATCCATGATTTGTTACCGACTTCAGTAATTCGACCCAAAACAGACTTAATAACTAATTCATCGGGTACGAGTTTACCTTCGTCGATAAAAGATTTCGCCTTTCTTCCAATCTCAGTACCGGTCGATATATTTAAACGAAGTATATCACCTGGTGATATATGTATGAATCGAAACTTTTCAACTATTAATTGAGATATTGTGCCTTTGCCTGATGCGGGTCCGCCTAAGATAACGGTACGAAATATCTTCGATAGCATTATCTTAAAGATTCTGAAAAGATTTATTTTTTTATTAAACCATTTAAAGGAAATCCAAAAAATAAATATATTACTGAATTATAAATTTTTATATAATTTAAAAATGTAAAAAAATTAATTATACATCATTAATTCTATAATGTGTCGATATTATGAAATGATTTTAAAATATTGATATTGAAATCTGATACACTTTTTAAGCTTACTGCACCAACTGTAAGGCAATATATCATTCAATAACAACTTACCATAACCGCTTATTCAATAACGTCGCACTAACAACGTCGTATCGCTAGCAATCAATTGTTTACAAATTTACAATGAATTCTAATTGATTTTAAATATTTCTGAATTATTGAATAACACATTTACATATTCTTAAATATGCGTTCGCTCAAATTCGAATCACAATCGTGAAAGAATAGTTAAAATACATATAGAACTGTAGCTAAAACATGATTAAAAATTGTATTTTTATCAACTCATTTTATATCAAAGTCCACAACACGTTATCGATGCAGCCTTTATATCGCTCTTCCCGAATTCCGACAGATGAATTTGTTTATATTGCCGTACTACAGAGAGTCGTCTATATTAAGTAACAAAATAAAGCCCGCACAAAGCAAATATTCACGATTTGCACAGAGAACCTTGTCTCGAAATTATTAGAGAACTCTCATTCTCTCTCTATAAGAGCCATCTCTTCTAATTGGAATTCTATCTACGACTGTTATTGTGAATGAATTTTTACTTATGGACTGGTAGGAGTATTAGTTCATGGTTATACTGTCTCCTCTATAGATTAACTGCCTAATTAGCTGCTATTGATCGATTAAGTTAATAGTCTTAACCATTTCTTTGATTACATTGATTACGCTATATATTGTACAGTATTATGATTTAATATATTAAATTATTATAAATTAATTGGAAAGATTATCAAGTAAATTTATAATGCAACTCTGGGAACATAAAAGAACATGAAGATGATAGAGATACTCTGCTGGAATTAAACAAACGTAAACAAGAATTCAAAATAACTAAATAAGCGAATAGCATTCCACTAAATGTTTAACCGAAGGATACACTGATGACTTCCTGAGCCGATTAATGTTAATCGTATAACAGACAATTTTCGGTGGAACCATAGTATTAATCTTTTAATTCTTTAGTATTCCTGAATAATATTAATACCTTTAATTTTTAATATTTAATTCTAGTTCAATGCTTTACTCTATAGTTTGTTCAGTTATTGAAATTTTTTATTGGTTAATCTTTAATAAAAATTAGCAAATTTGTTCACTCTTCAAATTTTACGCCAATTTCTTCGGAAAAAATTAATAATTGAGCAGATTATAAATTGAAACAATTGCAATTCGAAGCGAGCATATGTAAGATATCATTCATTTAAAAATTAACGGAACTTAAAGGCCGTTAATATTATTGGCACGAACTTTTTTATATTTTTAAAATTTGTCTGTAATGATGTAAACCGCACTAATTTGTAAACATATATGCATAGTAATTCTTTTTGAGAACGACTCATCTACAACTAATATCCGATATTCAATTACCTCAAACTAAGTAGTGCATTTTGTAGGATATATTATAGTTAATAATAAGGATGCCGGTAAGAAAATCCAAATGATAATAGTGTTAAATCTATGATTCAATTTTATATCGAGTTGTGCCTATAAACTTTT